>JANAVB010001800.1:43703443-43875943 GCA_029216955.1 Iris pallida
AAATCCATAGTTAGAAAAAATAAACTAACAAAAGCACATGAGTTATGATATTTGTCTTGACTTAATATGAGGTCCATAACAGTCAACTCAAATCACATGACTTGTGATTATTATATGAACTTGATATGAAGTTTATGACTATTGTTGCATGGACTTGATATGGAGGCCAAGAGACATGTTATAATCTTAAGATTTTTTTTTGTCCCTTTACAATTTTGGTCATGAGACATCGCGTCTCACGGACCTCATATCAAATCCGAGCCTGGAAGAGAGGATATATAATACGGACATAATTCACATAATTAAGAAATTAAACATAAATGATGACTAGAAAAGTCATTTTCATGTAATCTTGATTGTTTTGATTTATGTTTTACATACCAAAATTTACAAAATTTAATAAATTTTTTTAATTACATTTTTAAACCTCAAACTAATTTAAATAATATTTACGTGTCATCCAAAATTTTAATTGGGACTACAAAAGATCAACCACATGCACCGAGTTCGGATGGGCGTTTTTCAATGCAAATATGCTATTTGTCATAAAAAAATTGGATGATGCTATCTCCGATTGTGACATCTGACATGACAGTTGGCATGGTAAATTTTAACTCAAAAAATTAATCATCTATTTTTAATATTAATTTCATGGGCGGCCCTGGTCCATGGTAGGTCGGGCGACGGTCCAGGCCCCTAAGACGAAAGGGGGCACCAACATAGATATATGTACAAATAGAACTAATATGTATCATGTGCCATTTTTAACAAAAAATTACTGTGGTCTAGTGGTTATAATATTAGATTTCAACTTAGAGGTTCTTAGTTCAAATTTTGCTAGCAACAAATTTTTGTTATATTTATACTTTTTAACACTTTTTTTACATTATGTACGAGATGTTAATTTTAATATTAAAATTTGTTATGTCAGCTATTATCAGTGGCGTAGCTATAATTTTAATCTAGAGGATGCGACACTTACAATTAAAATAATAATAAATAATAATAAATATGAAAAATAACGATGATCTGGTTGACGATTTCAGAACTGGATGAAATTTACAATGTAGGACAAGTTGATGCGCATCAAATGACGCACGTCTCGTCGGTTCCGAAGTGTGCTCGAAGAATAATTACAAATTTTCGAAAAAATATCATTACTGTAAAATTCGAGGAATTAAATTCGAGGAATTTTGACCAAATTTGTTGTGGACAGTCGACAAATTCGAGTTTCGTCAATATCCATGTCTGACTATGACCATACTGTTAGTCCTTTGGCGAACAATCGATAGAAAACCACGAATTCAGAAACTATTGTAAAGACAATATTTCCAGCAACAACACCTTAAAGAAGGTGATGTTGTATTACGGAAATCTAAAAAAATTTCGTAATATTTCTCGAAGGCAACAGAACCGTATAACTTCTAAAGAGAAGCGACGGTATTCTCGAAGGCACAGAACCGTATAACTTCTAAAGAGAAGCGACGGTATTCTCGAAGGCAACAGAGAAGAAGAAAGCCTGCTGGGGTGAAAGATCACCGGCGCTCAAAGCTATATCCGCCTTACGGACAAGCCTCCAGGAACCAGCAAGTTCGAAGAGAACTTTAGAACGCTGGCCAAAATGTCAACGACTCCTCGGAATAGCAGCAGCACTTCTCTCTCTCTCTAGAAATTCTTTGATTATTTTCTGTAACCCTGGAGAGAGGAGATGCTCCTGATATTATAGGCACGAGGTGGGCTTTTCAAATTCTGAACGCACGCCCTGGTTTAATGCCAGATCCGGATTTTCTGGATCTGAGCCATTTTCGGATCTGAGCCCACAAGACCCACGGACGTTACATAATTTGAACGGCCCGCTCGACCCGCTCGACCCGCTCGACCCGTAGACCCGTACGTCCCGTACGCTCCGTACGCCTCGCACGCCATGCAGGGCCGCGCAGAGGCTCGCGCACGAGCGCAACTAAAGCGCACAATGCGCCTTGCGACGAGCTGTCGTGCAAAGTGCAAAGTACCATCAAAAAGCCACAATAAGCCTCAAAAGCCCATTAGCCCTAGCCCAAGCCCAAGCCCAAGCCCAAGCCCAAGCCCAAGCCCAAGCCCAAGCCCGAGTCCGAGTCCGAGTCCGAGTCGCTAAGCCCCTTCGGGGCTTAGCTCCAATCTATTTTCATTTTGGCCAAAAGTTGGTTTCTTATTCTCACCTCTATGTAAAATCCCCCCACATGGCACCCTCCATTGGGCCTCAACCCATGTGCATCTCTCTATTCCTTCATAAGTAATATATAGAGATACATATTGGTGTGATTTTTCGATGTGGGACTATCTTTTAACAATAGAATGTTGTGAACACACACAACACATAGAATAAAATACCAACAATCCCCCACATATCTCTATATATATGAGTTAAGCGTTCCACATAATAACTGTCCATTATGCATTAGGATAGATGTCGCTGACGACTTGAATCTTCCCGCATGGATTGAACAACAGTATGATACAAGAATGACTATGCCTTGAATTATGTACCACAACTGTAATTTTTCCCACTCACATAATGTAGTTATCTGTGCTTCTGGCTGCACATTAAAGGCCTTGTGCCAGCCTGGATTTCAATGTATGTATTTTGGGCATCTACAATTTTACCCTCAAGAAACGGCCTATTTTTCTGTCCATACACTATAGGTGAGTTCTTTATTAAAGAGACATGGCATGAAGCGTCCAACGCTTCCTTTGCGGTGCTACGCCGCTATGACATGGCCTTAAGCCGAGGACCTTAACCCGAATCACCGGGAACCTCATCGTAGTGTCATACTACCCGTAGCATGAGGTCTAGCCCCTTTGTAGTGCCAAACTACCCAGCATGAAGCCTTACGCTTCTGTGCGGTGTTACGCCGCTACGACATGGCTTGCAAGGCCGAGGCTTTATCCCTAGTCGGGTTTACCTCATTGTGGTGTCGTGCCACCCGTAACATGAGGAATACCTCCTCTTTGTAGTGCTGACTACATCCCTCTTTAATTCAATATACAGCATTAGGCCAACTGCCTATTTGCGGTGCTACGCCGCTGTGACTTGGCTAACATAGCCGAGGATTTACCTCTTTCGAGAACCTCATGGTGGAGTCACCGCCACACATAGCATGGAGTCACACTCCTTGTAGTGCTGTGCTACCATGCTTCCTGTAAAGCATAACAGACCTTCACTCAGTCTGAGAACTCATTAAGGCATTATGCCATCCTTCCCACAGGATCAATTTTTCGTAGAAAATTCATAGTAGACAACAGTGGTTCTGGGTCCGAAACCCTTCCATGTTCCGCAGAACAAGTACCCACTGTTAACTAATATTTTTCCAGTCAATAGTCCTCCCTTGAATCAAAAAATTAGATATCTGATAGATTTCTCTTTGAACCAATAACATAAAATTTATTGATAGGATTATAATGACACAATATTAGAATGCCTTCAAACCCATCTTCCTTGCTGTGTCCTTGACCAGCTGTCGTTTGAGGCCTTTCGTGAACGGATCCGCCAGGTTCTCCTGACTCCGAACATCGATCACTGCAATGATGCCTCGTTTGATGAGATCGTTCACTGCTCTGTGCTTTAACCGCACAGTCCTCTTCTTCCCGTTAAAGAGTTTATTTGATGCTACTGCTGCTGCCGCCTGGTTGTCACAGTATATCGGGATTGCCGGTATCTGAGCTCCAACTACTGGAAGATCATACATGAGCTCCCGAAGCCACTCTGCTTCATCTGCAGCAGCATCCAATGCAAAGAATTCAGATTCTATGGAGGAGCGAGATAACATTGTCTGCTTCTTCGATTTCCACGATATAGCAGCTCCGTCCAAGGCGAATATGAATCCACCTGTAGAATACTTGCTCTCCACCTCTGAACACCAGCTAGCATCACTGAAGCCTTCCACTACTGACGGATCTCCGCTGTAGTATAGTGCAAATGTCTGAGTCTTTTTAAGATATCTCATAACACGCTTCACAGCGTTCCAGTGTTCAACGCCTGGGTTGCTAGTGAACCGACTCAGCATTCCTACCGCAAAAGCTATGTCAGGCCTTGTGGCAGTAGTAGTACATCAAGCTTCCGATGACGCTGGCGTACTCCAACTGCTTGACGCTTTCTCTCGAATTTGGCTCCAGCTTCTGATCACTCCGGTACGGTGTATCAATTATAGGAAGATCTTGATACCCGTATCGAGTGAGCATTTTCTCAATGTAATGAGATTGTGACAGTGCTATTCCCGTGCCTGTCCGGATGATCTTGAGCCCCAAGATAACATCGGCATCCCCAAGTCCTTCATACTGAACTTGGTCGAGAGAAATTTCTTTGTCTCTGTGACACAGCTTAAATCCGTACCTAGGATTAGCATGTCGTCAACGTATAGACAAACGATAACTCTACCATCAGCAAACTTAGTATAGACACACTTGTCTGTTTCACTGACCTTGTAGCCATTTGACCTTATCACTTTGTCAAATTTCTCATGCCACATTTTGGGAGCTTGCTTCAAACCATATAGAGACTTCATCAACTTGCAGACTTTGTCTTCCAGACCTCTGACGACAAATCCTTCTGGTTGTTGCATGTAGATCTCTTCGGTTAATTCGCCATTAAGGAATACCGTTTTCACATCCATCTGATGTATCACTAGTTTGTGTATTGCTGCTAGAGCAATTAACAATCTGATGGTTGTCATCCGAGCTACTGGAGCATAAGTATCAAAATAGTCGATCCCCTGTTTCTGAGCAAACCCTTTGGCCACTAGCCTGGCCTTAAATTTGTCGATGGTTCCATCTGCTTTCATCTTCTTCTTGAAGATCCATTTGCATCCGATGGGTCTTTCTCCTTCTGGCAGGTCAACTAACACCCATGTATTATTGGAGGTGATTGAGTCAATCTCATTGTCTATCGCCTCCTTCCAGAATACAACATCTCTGGTCTTCATCGCTTCATCATAGGTAAGCGGATCTGCTTCCACATGATAAGTGACGAAGTCATCTCCGAAGTTTTTGGCCTCCTTACTCGCTTAGTTGACGGCTCAGCGAGTTCTGGTTCAACTGGTGTCTCTTCGACAATAGCTTCTTCTTGGACTACTGGTTCTTTAAGGACTTCTGTCTGCTTTGCACTCTCATTATTCTCCGGAAGATCCGCGAGAATAATATTTTTGTGCCTTGCAAACTTGTCTTCAAAATATTCAGCATCGCAAGATTTAATGATATGATTTGATTCTATATCAAGGAATCTCCGAGCATCACTCTTCTCGGTATAACCCAAGAAGATAGCCTTAGTGGTCCTAGTCCCTAGCTTCTGAATCTTCAGATCTGGAAGCTTCACGTAAGCCAGACACCCCCACACTCGAATGACATTCAAGTTAGGTCTGACTTTGAACCAGAGTTCACGAGGTGTTATGTCCGAAGTTGCATACGGTACTCTATTGAGAATGAAAGTAGCCGTTAATGCAGCTTCTCCCCAGAAGCTCTTTGGAAGACCCGCAGTCAACAGCATAGAGTTCATCATCTCTGTCAACGTTCTGTTCTTCCTTTCTGCTACTCCGTTGGATTGAGGAGAGTACGGAGCCGTCGTCTCATTTATGATTCCATGTTCTTTACAGAATGATGAGAAATCATGAGACCGATACTCCCCGCCTCGATCACTCCTTAGCCTTTTGAGTTGTTGTCCAGTTTGCCGTTCAGCCTCGGCCCTGAACTCCTTGAACTTCTCGAATGCTTCGTCTTTAGACTTGAGCAGGTAGACAAAAGCATACTTTGAAGTCATCGATGAAAGTAATAAAATACTTCATCCCGGCTTTTGTAGAGAATTGCTTGAAATCACAGATATCTGAGTGAACCAACTCCAGAAGATCTGTGCTTCGATGGACCCTGTGAAAGGGTTTCCTTGTGATCTTCGTCTGAGCACACACTTCACATTTCTCTACCTTACCCCCACACTTGGAGATAAGTCCTAGGCTAGACATCTTGTTAATCCTTTTACAATGAACATGTCCTAGCATATTATGCCACAACTCAAAAGAATAGTTCAAAGTAGAAATAGCATTAATATCATTTTTCTGGGTTACAACAAGCTGAATTTTGTACATTCCTTCAGTCTGAAAAGCTTTTCCGAAGAATGTACCCTTCTTGGACATCACCATCTGGCCAGCATTGATGTCCATCCTCAAGCCTGCGTTACAAAGCAGGCTCCCAGAGATCAGGTTCTTAGCAATTGCAGGAACATGCTTCACTCCTTGAAGCGTCAGAGTGTTCCCCGATGTGAGTTTCAGCTCCACCGTCCCGATCCCCAGTACTTCAGCTTGTGCCTGGTTTGCCATTATGACTTTCTCGGAAGTTGGCTCATAGGAGTCGAACCATTCCTTGTCTGAGCAGACATGACATGTCGCACCAGTGTCTATCCACCAGTCCGAGTCAACCCCCACATTTGCAACCTGCGCTATCATTGCAACCAGATTAGTAACCAAAGAAACCTTACTAGGCTCACATTTTTCTGGTTCCTTGCAGTCACTTTTGTAGTGGCCCTTCTTGCTACATTTGTAACAAGTCATATGGGACTTGGACTTCTGATTCTTGAATGAAGGACTCTTCACTTTCAGATTAGTGAAGTCCTTCTTCTTCTTGTGAGGAGAAGCCGCCTGCTTCCCCTTGTACTCTCTGGTTTGGACCAGATTTGCTTTCGCCAGTTGTTTGGACAGAGAATCCATCTTCTGTTGAGAGCGCATCTTGTCCTCAACATGGATCTCTTGCAGGAGATCTTCCATACATATGTCCAGCTTCTTGCGGTGCATCCTTGCATAGAAGTTGCTCCAACCAGCAGGAAGTTTAGAGACGATTCCTCCAACGACAAACTTGTCGACAAGAGGCATCTTCTCGTCATCCAACTTTTGGCGCAGCTTCAGAAACTCCTTTACTTGGGGCAGCATAGCCTTCTCATCTTCGAAGGTCCACTTGTGGTATCTTTCAACCAAGAAGATCTTGGACCGATTCTCGTCATCTTCGTACAATTTCCCCAAGGAGTCCCAAATCTCTTTGGCAGAATTCTTCTTGGAATAGGACTCTGCCAGAGAGTCTTCCATGCTATTGAGAATCAACAGTTTACAGATACTGTTTTTTCTAATCCATTTTGCCTGCTTGGACTTAGCAGCTGCAATAACTTCTGCGGTTCCGATTGTTGGAACGATCGGTTCTTCCTCATTCAGCACGTGATCAACTTCCACGAGTTGAATGTTTAATGTTACTTTCCGTTTCCAGATTTGGAAATGTTCGCCGTCGAATTTCTCCAACTTGTTAAAGTCGGTATTGACGAGCGATGCACGTGAGTTATCCATCTTTTCGATATAGCTTTGAGATTGTTAGTCCCTTGGCGAACAATCGATGGAAAACCACGAATTCAGAAACTATTGTAAAGACAATGTTTCCAACAACAACACCTTAAAGAAGGTGATGTTGTATTACGGGAATCTAAAAAGATTTCGTAATATTTCTCGAAGGCAACAGAACCGTATAACTTCTAAAGAGAAGCGACGGTATTCTCGAAGGCAACAGAACCGTATAACTTCTAAAGAGAAGCGACGGTATTCTCGAAGGCAACAGAGGAAGAAGAAAGCCTGTGGGGTGAAAGATCACCGGCTCAAAGCTATATCCGCCTTACGGACAAGCCTCCAGGAACCAGCAAGTTCGAAGAGAACTTTAGAACACTGGCCAAAAATGTCGACGACTCCTCGGAATAGCAGCAGCACTTCTCTCTATTATAGGCACGAGGTGGGCTTTTCAAATTCTGAACGCACGCCCTGGTTTAATGCCAGATCCGGATTTTCTGGATCTGAGCCATTTTCGGATCTGTGCCCACAAGATCCGCGGACGTTATATAATTTGAACGACCCGTACGCTCCGTACGACCCGTACGCTCCGTACGCTCCGTTGGGCCTCAACCCATTGGGCCTCAACCCATGTGCATCTCTCTATTCCTTCATAAGTAATATATAGAGATACATATTGGTGTGATTTTCCGATGTGGGACTATCTTTTAACAATAGAATGTTGTGAACACACACAACACATAGAATAAAACACCAACACATACGTATCATAAGTAATGATATTTTTATGCAAAAAATATTACACGACAAAATTAGTAATATCACTATTTTGTTTATATTAGTATATATAGATACTTTTTTCCCCCTCAAACTAAGTATATCCTAATCCAAACCCTAAGGAATTTTCTTATTTTGTATTGTTTATTCTCTTTTTCTCTCAAAGTTCAAACAGCAAAATATTTTTGGTTGCATATTAAATGTTTATGAATATTGGATAGCATGTAGAGAGTTTTTTTGTCATTGACGTGCACACTGTCCATCAATGTTTTTCCAACTCTAATCCAGTTGACATTGATATTTGAATAAAAATATATATATAAACTAAAAAAAAAATCAAAATCCAGATGGCGCAGCTGCACCGCTCGGGATCAACTCGCTAATATCACGTAATAAAGAATAAATGGCATTTTTGTTTTTAATGTGTCATTAGCTTCCAGAATTATCGAGCATAAAAAAAATAGACGTTCGACCACAATCTAATATAATTTCTTAATGGCACGAAGACACTTGTGTTGCAATAATTAAGACACCCAAAAAAAAAATATTACCATCAATGAGCATGGATGCATGCATGGTTTGGATGTGGCATGATACGAAGCAGTGGTGGTCCTACACCAACACAAAAAATGGTGTGTCCAATCCCCATTCTCGAACCGTCTCAAAAAAAAAAAAAAAAATCCTCCTCCAGCTACCAACCACCTGCCCCCCCTCTCTCTCTAGGGTTCTTGAAACCCAAAAATTTGGGATTTTTTTTCTTCTTTCTTTTTCGAAATCAATGGCGAAGACCAACAAAGGAAGGAAAGACCTAGATTCCTATAACATCAAAGGAACCAACAAGACCGTGAGAGGTGAGAAGACCATTTCCATCTTCATATTTATTTCAAAGAATAAATCGGTCCCGATGATTTGTTTCTTGATGAATTTTTTTTTTAGTCGGCGACTGCGTGCTTATGCGGCCGTCGGACTCCGACAAGCCGCCGTACGTGGCCCGCATCGAGAAGATCGAGGCGGACCACCGGAACAACGTGAAGGTGAAGGTGCGGTGGTACTACCGCCCCGAGGAGTCGATGGGGGGCCGGCGGCAGTTCCACGGCGCCAAGGAGCTGTTCCTGTCGGACCACTACGACGTGCAGAGCGCGCACACCATTGAGGGGAAGTGCGTCGTGCACTCGTTCAAGAACTACACCAAGCTGGAGAATGTCGGGGCCGAGGACTACTTCTGCCGCTTCGAGTACAAGGCCGCCACAGGCGGGTTCACCCCCGACCGTGTCGCCGTGTGAGTTGCCGCCGCGCCCGGAACGCCTTGGATTTGTTAGCTTTTGTTTGTTTCGGTTGATAAAGTTAGTGTCTTTTTGGGTGAAGGTACTGCAAGTGCGAGATGCCGTACAACCCGGACGACCTCATGGTGCAGTGCGAGGGGTGCAAGGACTGGTGAGTTCGACGAATCTTTTGTTGTGCATTGTGGCAGAACCGGTAGGTGTTTAGTATTTGCTATATTTTACGTGTTTTCTCTTTTGGGTGATTCAGGTGTGTTGCATGTTTACTTGTTTTGGTGTCGAATTATGGATTGAAGAAGAAAAGGACACGTCTTGATGGTCATATCGTAATATTTGGTTTTGTTTACCATGATTTTGTAGCCTCAAAGAGACTATGGGGTTGTTTGGTTTCCTCTAGATGACACCAATTATAGCTTTTGCTGCAGTAAATGACACCAATTACAGTGAAATAAACATTGGAATTGGTGTATATACTGCAACATTTGCTGCAGTAATAGTATTTACAGGCAGGCAACCAACAGCCCCTTAGAGTGGCAACTACCCCTGTCTATTTCTGCTAGAGATGCCGTTTTTATAAAGCTTTGGCCTTTTTGTTGATTCGGAACACAAGCAAGCATTTGATGTGCCGCTGCCAATTGCTGCGAAATTACATAACTGTAGAAACTTTACCCTATGTATTATGCCCACTTTGTTTTGTTAATGATTTTCTGGTTCACATTGCCCATACTTATCTGTAGAGAAATTTTGACTTGTGAGGTATAATTGCGAGCTCAATCCATACGAGTGTTAGTGTGTTGAATAACTCAAATTTCAAATCATTCGCTTGCTTCAGCTACTCATGCAATTGATGTGGGAGCATCAACTCTGTTCTGTTATGCTTTTGAGTGGAGAAATTGTTCGAATTACTCGTACTTTTCTACTTTCAACAAGTGTAGGTGTTGACGATCATCAATTTCTTGGAAAGTTTTTAACACATGCAGAATGTCATTCTAGTTATAAACGAAAATTCCGTTAACAAGTATCTGCTAGACCATGTTTTAGTGATACGCACTGTTGAGAGGCTACAGAGTACTTCCATTTACCTTGATTAGTTGGAGTTTACCTGATTAGTTATCATGTCATGAACATGAGATTGCTAATTTGGAGAGGATTATGCACATCATATCATTTTGTTAGTGAAGCATTCTTCCGACTGATACATATTGTCTTCTTTATTGCTTTGCACAACTTAAATAAAATCATTTTGTATTCTTGTTGCTTAACTATTACAATATTCCTATTATGTTTTTCTCTAGAAACGATTTCCTTATTAGAAAATTGGAATCTTGTGTAAGTGTCAAATTTTTTATTTGACATACCCAGACACATAAAAGAAAAAGAAACACATGTACGTACACAGTTTTATTTTCTTAACCTCAGTAATCATTCTTTGGGCGTGTAGGTGAGCGTTTTGGTGTGAATACACTAAATCTCAGTGGAAAATTTGTTTCCAGTAATCATTGAGGATTTCCGCTCCCTATGGAAAGTGGAAACAATCTCTTATATGTTGCATCGTATTTAGGAACTTTCTTTGAAATATTGAAAAAGCACAAACATGTACTTATACACAATACTCTGGTTGGAAACATCAAGCGCTTCAATGTTATTTATGCTAAGTTGCATGGAAATTCACCTCTTTTTGAATGAGGCTTCTCACCGATGGTCGTCCGTGAGCTTTTAGCATTAAGGAAGCATTTCATTATTCCAAATTCTAATATTAAACATCATGATATGTTGGGTCCCTTTTAACCTGATTTGGTTGTATACTCTAAGAAAGTCTAAAAAGGAAGTTATATCATACTTACAACAGCTTGGTCGCGAGATATGAAATTCTTAATAGAATTTTCCAAATCCATAATTTTGTGAATTTCAAAGGTTTAGTTACCTGTCTAAACATTTTAACTTATAAATGAGACATTTCCTTTTCACATGTCAGCAAATATCCAAAATCTTGTGAGTTACCCTGACATCAAAATGTAACTTTTAGTATCTAAAAATTATTGACACATTGATTTGAAAGTTGAAACTCAATTTCACAAAATGCAATGTTTGACATCAGGCTTATGAATTTGATGCTGCTCCGGGATGAATGTTTGCTAGTGTTTCCTTTCCCTTCTTTTGTTTTGTTCTTCCATTCAAGTGTTAGAACTTCATATGTTTAAGCTGTGCTTGTTGACGAATCATGTTGCATAGATCCTCATTTTGATTTTTTTTTTCTTTTGCTGAGTTTGTAGGTTCTTCTAAAATATTATTCAAGTTTAGTACTAGTTCTCAGTACTTATGGTCAATATTATTTACTTTCGCTTACCTTTGCTTCTCTTTTGATTAATGGTTTTCCAAGGATCATTTCTTCTCTATTTTTCATTTTTTGTGCTTCTGGAGGTGGCACAAATTCTTCATTTCATATTCTGCAGATTTCACTGGTGAATCCTTTGGATAATATTTTTTTCATTATGCTATTTTTTCCCGGAGCATTTTATGCAAGCTTCTGTAATGTCTTTAACTCTCAAAAGCCCAATTGTGTAATAAATTTTAATATATTTTTTGGCTTTTGCTAAGGACACTGATTAAACCCTAATTAATATTGCCTTTTCGGTCATGGTCATTGGTAGCTTTAATAAATGCAATCTTTTAGGTTATTACATGCTTCCTTAAAAGGCATGCATCAAATTAGTTCAGTACAACAAATGCCCTTTTGCAAATGCTCAATTTATAACAAGACCTATTGTCATCATTATACTGGCTAGGAATTTGGCACCAATATAGTGGGTTGATGTTAGGTTGACAACATGCCATAAAAACTATTCCTTGTGGAGAATTCTCATGCTCCGTGCACGTCCCCGCTATGATGTGAGAAAGCTTAGAAGACGATGACAAACTATATATATATATAATATATATATATATTATATATATATATATAAGGATTTTAGAAACATGTTGAAAATTAATTAATCCTCACTAACGCTCTAGAGTTGCTAAGTGGCAGGAACTTTAACATGGTGCCAGAGCAATCCAAGTTTGAATCCTCTAGCACACAATAATTTCAAGCGGCTTTAAAAAAATACTGAATGTGAGTCCAGCTCTTGGCCCACAAAATTGGCCTTCGGCTTACGCGGTCATGTTGAATAAGATTAATGCTAACCCTCAACCCTCACCAATGTTCTAGATTTTGGTGCAAATGGCAGGGATTTTAACAAAAGTCTGGAATAAGCATCTATTCAAGGGCATTTCAGTTAGTAAAAATAAGTATGTGCCTATCTTTTAGGGAAACATGCAAGTTAGGTGTGAAGTGAAAGAATTTATTGGGGTTTCTTGTTATCAAAAGCTAAAGAATGGTAATTAATGAGGCTTAACGGGTGCCCTTAGGGCACTGATCAGCAATACCCTTCAGTTTTTACATGTACGTTTTGTATTGAGGCTAGAGACGAAATACTTAAGCTGTGGATTTATGTTTTGATGTTTTCACACTGGCTTCATCTTACAACAAATAGTTGGTGAGATTTCTGTTAGATACTAGCTGCAGTTTGTAGTTGTGAATTTATGTTCCTTATATGTTTTCATACTTGCTATAACTATGTTAAAATTTGTTGTTTTTTTGTTCACCAAGTTATGTATCTTATAATAATTGGAGCAGGTTTCATCCAAATTGTATGAATATGACTATTGAACAAGCAAAAAAATTAGAACATTTCCTTTGTTCAGACTGTTCCTCAGAAGATGATGGCAAACAATCTATGAATGGCTTTCCTGTTTCACCGAACTCTGAACCAAAGGTGAGGATAGTATTAGTTATTCATTATTGATCTCTCTTTCAGTATCAATTAGTTTTTTGTTCTTTCATCTTAAAGATGAGTACAAAGGAAATTTATTCAGTGTTCTGAAATATATTATAAATACTTTCAGGATCTCTTATGTAGCATGAAAGTTAAGATTCCTTACCTTCTATATGACTTCAACTTCTTGACGGTATGCATTCGCGGTTATATGTGTCTAGCCTTATGAAGAGTCTCTAAAAGAAGCATGTTAAGTTATCCCCACTTACTGCTTAATAATTGTCATATAATCCATCGCAAACTCATTCAACGACCAAAATAATGATGGACATAGAATGTCGGCTATATTCGTCTAGTTGACTATATCCGTATCGTTGAGAATCCGTCACTTTAATTGAGAATCCATCACCATGTTGACGGATTAGTGACAAGGAGATTAGGCGACGACCCACGACATCTATGTGGCAACGGAGTAGCAACCACTTTAATTGGAGCGACAATTTAGCGATGACAGGCAAAGAGGGGTTTTGATACCTTGTTAAAGCTGGATTCAAGCAACGATATAAATTTCCAAATATGCTTAGAATGTCGCACCAAACAATTTGAACCTTCACATTCAACTGTAGTGTCTTGGACAATGTTAACTCCATTACAATTGCCATTTTTAGTTTTTCGACGAATTGCAAATTGCAACCTTTCACATTTTTCATATAAATTCCAAGATTACAAAATGATGGTCTAGTAGTTCCAAATGATTCAACGACTAAAAACACAAGATAAATGGAATAAGAAGTATCACTATTAGATCTAGTAGTTCCAACATCTAAAGGACCACTTGTATTTATGGAGGCCATGTCGTAGTCATGTCGTATTCCATATGTAACATAGGAACCGAACAGAGAAATTATTCACTAATCTCTGTATAGGCGTGGTCCCTGGATCTTGCTTATCTTTGAAGACAATACCATAATAGGTCCAAGTATCTTGGGAGTTCTTAAGATTGAAGTATACGACTCATGTTTATCTTCAAGTCGCTGTTGATGCATGCCTTGTAGAAGATTCAGAACTCTTGCGAGAAATATAAAAGTTAAAGTTTGTACTTTGTCTGAAAACAACATATGACAATTGTGATGGAATTAACATTGTTAGTCTCTGCCACTACACCAACACTCTAAATCAACATGGTATTGAAACCATCTAGGTTCAAATCTGTCTGTCGTGTCATTTTTAGCGGATTTAGAAGTTTATGTCAATGTTCGAATCCTGCTTTAACATGGTATCCAAATCTTTCTTCCATTGCTCCAGTTAGCCGTTGCCGTATCGGACTCTATCTAGATGTCGTCAGGCTGTCGCTGTGGCAACAAATTATTAATCAACGACTCACATATAACCAACAAGATGGATATAGCTGACACTCAATATCCATTGCTATATTCGTCGTTGAGTAACTTTAGCAATGGATTATAAGAGTTTAGCGACGGAATTTTTCATTGCTAAACTCATATTTTTGTAGTATAATGATGAACAAAATGATAGACTTTCAACTTGTAAAGGCATGTTGAAAATATATAAATATATGACAACGACTGTCAATTCAACTCTAGAATTTGAGTAATAGTCTTCAAAAGTTATACTTGTATAAATGTTAGATATCATTTGTGCACAAGGATGAAACCATTATTGGTTGCTTTCAAGTTAAGTCGATTGAAGATGTCTGTGATCTGCATGATTCACATGACTTGACCAATACTTCGTAATATCCACATGACCTGACCAATACTTCAAAGAGATGTTTATTATTGTCGTATGGTGTGAAATTTTTCCTGAAGTCTCGGTTATGAGTTGTATATTTCATGGTTATACATTGGTTGTTCGTTAAGTTGCTTTGAAGTACTGACAAGAAAAATGAGTTGCGTTTTCATAACCGGGACATATGAGAAATGGGGTCAAGGGACATGACCAACTTGTGGTACAAGTAACTAAATACTGATCCAACCTCATCTGATCCATTGCCCTTGCATCAAATGACACAAGTCTCACATAGAAAGAGTTTTATTATGTATAATTCCTCTAGATTGTTTTGAGAATAATGCTTGGATTGATTTGTAGGACTCAAGGAATATTGAATCCTGTTATATTTAAATAGAGAGTTTATATGGGTTGTTAAGAAACTGTAATTAGAGACTTCCAATCAGTTCTCAAGAAACCATCACCAGGCTAACAAGCATGGACACTCTAAAAGTCCATGCCTTGTCCATGTTGTGCTGTGTGTCCGTGTTGCGTCTTGTCGGACACGCCACGGACACCCCAAAATGAATGTCGAATCCATATCACCGTGTCCGATATATATCGTATATGTGTCTATGCTATATTGGTGCCATGTGATTTTGGATGGTAGTTTTAATAGGTGGGGAAAGGTAGTTTCTGTTTTAAGGGGAAAGAAGTTTAAGTACCATTGGAGCCCCATTTAAAAAGTTGGAAAAATCCAGAAAACAAGCTCCTGTGTTATAGTTTGAAGGACAGTGATTCGAGGAGCAAGCTTTAGCTTTAAGGGAGTTATGATATCGACTGTTGCAGTGGGACTGATCTTTATTTTTTTTTTTCTGGAATACACTGTTACAATGCTGACTTTTCTAGTAGTTCTGGTTCAGGGTGATCTTGATATTCTAGAAACTACATCTTAAGGGTATCAGGAGATAGTCGTTGCTGCTGCCGACTAAAAATGTATGTTGCTGTCGAATACAGCACGAACTGGTTTGATGTCTGGGAGATTTCTTTTTACAAAGCAGGACAGTTACTGGTTTCCTCCAGGGATGCCTTTTGGGAAATTCCTCAAGACAACTCAAGAGTAGACAAGTACAGAGGCAAAGCAAATTTTACCAAAAAACAAGGTTCTAAACGGCGGTCGGCGGTTGCTCGGCGGAGAGGACCCTACCGCCCAGGCACCGCCTATGCGCTGCCTAGGCAATTGATACTTTTGGACATTTTTACTATTTTACCACTGTTTGTTTGCATAATATGCATATTTTAAGGATGTTTTATGCATGACTAAGTTGTAGAATAAAGATTTATGAAGTTTCAATTTTGTAAAAGTAAACCATAGGTCCATAATGCTTGAAAAACTGTTTTGCCAAAACATCTAGTCAGGTATTGGTCCACCTAGGCATCAGCCCGCCTATGGCAAAGCAGTGCGGAGAGCGGCCGCCATTTTGAACACTGCCAAAAACGTCAAAAAGAAAGAATTGACATTAAATATGTGCGAGCAAATTAGAGATTTATGAGAAGCTAAGCTTAAAGGAAGGGATGTCTCTAGGTTGACTTATTTGATGATGACATTTGAATCATGATTGGTTGTGCCATGGGTCTGCCAGTTGGTTATTTTACTACTGCTCTATTCCAAGACCAATCTTACATTAGTTGCTGAGGAGATATTGATATTTTCCTTTCTATATTTTTGTAGATGTTAAAGAGAGCTTGACAATGTTATGACCCATGCCTTAAAGACATTGTTTGGATTGATTAGGTTTTGCTACTTTTCTTCCCCCACCATCTTCTCACATTGCGCCGTTGGCTGAAGGTGGATGACAACATCATAGGTAGCAGTGGCAATACTGACGATATAATTCTTTTTAAACGATTATCAATTGGCCTAGGTGGCTGCTGAATGACCTAGGAGCCCGATCAGTACTTTGGCCAGACTGCCGTACTTATGCTCCAAAAGAGGCTCAACAGCCTAACCTAGGCAGGTCAAGCCCTAGGCAGGTCAAACCCTAGGCATGACAAATGGGGATTCTGTTCCTTGTGTTAGACACAGATGATGTACCTGATGTACCTTTAGACTGATTCTATCACCTTGGTGCCCTGCTTTCTGAATAAGAGTTAGAATGGACTTATGATAGCGATTTTATATTCTTTTATTTTCATTTCGGGATTGCTCTGATGCGATTTGATGTAATTCTTTTAAGAGTACCTTATTTTTTGGATTTGTTCTGTTAATTCTCAAAACATGATTAGCTGGAATTGCTCGTCTATTAGGCTATGTTATATTAAGCGTAAGGCGAGGCGAGGCGACGAAGCTGGCGCCTCGCTTAAGCGCGCCTAAGCGGCGTTTAAGCGGTGCTTAAGCGATGCTTAGTTAGCACTTCACCCATTTTTACCCATGGAGCCTCGTACATGTAAAATACTCTATATACACATAAATTTCAATATTTTTTCATACAATACTACTAGTATATGCATGAATAACAATACCAATTATCAATCAAACAAAGTAACAATATAAATACTAGAATCAAAATGCGAAGTCATCAAAATACCATGGTCAAAATAGTCAACAAGCCACACAATGCATACATACTACGTAGTCATCAAAATACTATCAAACATAAAAGCTAAACTCTCCAAAGTTCCTATTTTTTAGGGTCAATTTTTTTTTCGTTTTTTTTTTGAACCACGCTTTTTCCAGCGCCTAATACTAGGCGAGGCGCTATTAAGCGCCGCCTAAGCGCGCCTAAGCGACGATCGCTTTTCTGGGGCGAGATTTCCTAAGCGAGGCGCCCAAGTTCCAGTTTTCGCTTAAGCGCCGCTTAAGCGTCGCTTAAGCGCTTTTCACAACATAGCTATAGGGGTATATTAAAATAATAAAAAATGATTAGGGGTATATGAGATGAAGAAAATGCTGGTTTTATTGGCTAAAGTTGAATATCCGGTTATCTCTTGACATATTTGTATTATTCCTTAATTTTCTCTATTCTCGTCTTTCCTTTCATTGAGCTAACATTGAGCTACCATCTGATATCTCACCCGAGAACAAAAAGGAAATCCTTGGAAATCCTCTGGTACTACAAAGAGGTCTAGAAGAAGTAACGACGATAATATTTGCTCTAAGGTCGTTGAGGAATAGTTCATGTTAAAATGTCATGTCGCGATCCACGGACGAAATATGACTTGTGCATGAGCCACATATGCACACCACTAGGCCCAACTTGCGAAAATGCTTAACCTGAATATTCTCGCGAGATCCAAACATTTGTCACGACCCAGTCTACAGTCCGTTCGAAAATGATCCCAAATGATCCCGCATGGGCCACATGTGTATATCATTTGACCAAACATGTCAATTTGACAAAACTTACCAAAATGTTTAACCTGGATGTACACATGAGATAAAGAAAAGGCTGGTTTATATTGGCAAGGAGAAGTTGAATATCTATTAGTCTCTATGACATATTTATCCCTTATTTTTCTCTATTCTTCTCTTTCCTTCACTGAGCTAACATCGAGCTACCATCTGATATCTCACTAGAGAAAAAAAAGGAAAGAGGTCTAGAAGAAGGAATGATGATAAGATTTGCCCTAAGGTCATTGAGGAATAGTTCATGTAAGACTGTCACGTCGTGATCTATGGACGGAATATGACATGTGCATGAGCCACATTTGCACACCACTAGGCCCAACTTGCAAAAATGTTTAACCCGAATGTACTCACGAGACCTAAAGATTGAATATAAATCAAGCAAACTCCCAGCTTCTATCCGACGTGGGACTAAATGTCGGGGTTTCAGAATCTTCCATCTCTTTCAGTTCCCTTGACTAGTCAGGGGAGCCATCACCAAGGCCGATTATCCAACCCCCATACGTAGATGTTCTTATGATGATAGGTTATATATGTAGCCACTGTCATGATCCGCATCCGCTTTTCGGATACGAGTACGTAGCCAAGTCCAGCCTACGCCGCAACATCGGTGGTAGTACGTTGTCTAGGTCTCAATGTCAATCTCAAATACAACAAAAGCATATCTAATTGCTCATTCACAGTAATTATTCAAACTACAAATCCAATAGTCTATGCAGTTAAAAATGGTTTTTTCACGACAACGGTCCAGTAGAGTTATTGATATATCACAGATATATCGGATTTATAACGGTTAATATCGGTTTGCATTTTTATACAATTTATATATGAACAATACACTTAATAGTTATCTATTATAAAATATGCAAGAAGAGTTTCTTAAAGCATTAAAACTAAAAGATTCATACCCAAACCAACATTATAATATAAAATACACTTCAAAACGGTTCAACTAATATGAAAATAAAAAAGAACCCAATTCAACTTTCAAGTTTCAACATCTAATAATCTCATTAGTAGCCTCATTTTCTTCGTTTTACCATCACCATCTTCCCTAGTTTGTTCATCTTCATCTTCTTCATCCTCCATATATTTATCATTGTGAACAAGTGAGGAGAGTGAATCTATAACACCTCGTGACCTTTTACTTCTCTTTTCGACTATTGGTTTTAACAAAACCTAACCGTTATATTTCGGTTTTTGTCGAAACCGATATACACTGATATATCGGCCGGTAATATCGGTATCAATATTTACCCATTTTTCCAAAAAAAATCGGCGTCGAACCGATACCGTTATATATATATATATATATATATATATATATATATATCGGTTATATAATCGATATATAACGGTTTTTAACTACTTAGCCAATAGTACATCAAAATGATATTCGGGAACAAATCCGCTAAACATTTAAATAAAAGAACTATCTAAGCTATCTAGAATCTAAGGTTGGCCTCTAAGATCTCTATCTCCCCCGTATGTTCTATAGCGTAAAAGTAGGAAGCATGCCAAGTCACCTGCAACGATCCAATCAGGAAAGGAGCAAAGTACAATCCTATTGTAATAATTAACTTAATACAAAATAAGCTAGATAAGTAGAGATGCAGTAGAGAATAAAGAAACAAGTATATGAATTGGAAACAATAAACATGTACAAGAAACCACTAGCAAGAACATGTATGAACGAGACAACTAGCAATGAACATGTACAAGTAAACAGACAGTGTATTTGAAATACCCTTCGACATGTGAACGACTTGGGTTAATACGACACGTCAAAGATGGCTATCCATATTTTTAAGGTCCGTCTAACCCATACATGAGGTGTATGACTTAGCTATCACATTAACATTTATTAGGTTTTGTTCACATACCTACTGAACATTTTTTCCTCCTGACTCACTAAACAATTAATAAACGAGCAATGATACAACAAGCCTATCGTGTCACAATCGTGTCTCAACTGGATACTCAATGAAACACAATAAAGAACAACATTATTATATGAACATAAAGTAATAGTGTACTTGCCTCCAGTTAAGTTGCAGTTGATGTGTGACTTGATCATGTTGGCACATAGTAGTCTCAGATGTCATAACTATGCAAGATGGTCTCTAATGATGGAACGGCCTATTTCATTGGGTCCGGGACAGTCCTATTAGCCTAGGGTCGATATGAATGAGTCAGAATCACAAGAAATAGGAACGTATGACTAGTCACGATCAAGATGGAAATCAAAGAGAATTTTGTATATATAACTTTAGAAAATATTTATAATACTAGAAAACTATATTTGTATTAGTCAAAATATTTAGATAGATACTTGTAGATCATAGAAAACATTTTTAGAGCTAAAACCCAAATTTGAAATTGATTATAGGCTAGCCCAATACTATAATTGTTACAAAAGGATAATAATAATAATATAAAGCAAATTTGAAACCCAACACATCCTTAAAGTCCAAAATAATAATTTGTTACAATATAATCTTAGAAAAAATATATATATATATATATATATATAATATATATATATATCAAATAAATAACAACAACAATAATAATAATAATATTAATAACAAATAATAAAAATCATTGTATTATACTGTACATATATACATGGATATATATACTAATTCATATACCATATATTAGTGTATAATAAAACTAAAAATAAAATAAAAACCTAAATGTTGCTGTTTCCTTAGCTTTTAAGGAGTAGAGAGAGGGAAAGAACAAGAGAAAGAGTGAGTGGAGAGAAGAACTTGGAGAGAAGAAACTCACCTCCACTCCAAGAAGCTCCGGAGGGAGTCAGAGCCGGAAGGAGATAGGCGAGAGGGTGGTGGCGCCAACCGAGCGGCGGTCAGATCTGGCAACGTCGATGGACGGGTTGTCGGCGTGGAGACGCGACGCTCGAGGTGGCTGGTCTAGGGTTGACGGGTGGTCTGGAGGTGGCGTGGCACTTTGGTTCTAGCGGATCTCGGGGGGGTCCGGCAGCAGCGTCATGCGGTAGCTCGTCGAGAGTTTGTCGAGCTGCGTCGGGCTTGGTTGGATATGGCGCACAGGCGACGCTCATATGGCGGCCAGGAAAAGTGGAACGGTGTCAGCGATCGCCAGCCAGTGGGGGACGGGGACGGGGATCGAGCGCGGTGGAGAAACGGTCACGACGTTGTCTCGAAGAGGAGGGGGACGGGTGCTGCTCGTGGAAGACGCGGCAACGGACACGACTATCGGGGCGGTTGACAGAGAAGAGAAAACGGGTCTCGGTGGTGGACTCGTCGGGGAAGGCTAGGGTTGGTGCAGGACGGTGGCTCTGGTCGGGGTTGTTAGTGTGGAGGCCACCAGATTTGGAGGAACCGGTGGGTGCAGCTGAGTGGTTGGCAGGGGCTTGGCCAGGAGATGGTGAGTAGAGGACCACGGTGGAGTTTGTCGGAGTCGGTGGTGAGGGAATGATGGTGGTGGTCTGCTATTTGGTGGCGGCAGTGTTGGCTGCGACGTGGAGATTGGAAGCAAGGTGCTGGCTGCTCCGATGGCTGCGACCAATTAGGTTTAGGGTTTGGGTAGGTGGCTTTGTCGGGGTTGTCCGACACGGCAGGGAAGATTGGGGTTTGTGTCCGGGATTGTCGGACACGAACATGGTGCAAATTTGTATTGGTAATTGGACATAGTGGAAAGACACCCGGGGTCGGACCCATGGCCGACATGGCTGACACGAGGGTGGATGTTAGACACAGACACAATAACACAAATTTGGTTGTATTTTGTGGTTGAGAAATTGTCGAGAAAAAATAAAGGGAGGACTCTCCATATAGGGTGAAGGTTTGCTAGATTGATAAGAATTAGGAATCCAAAAATAAATATTTCCATAAATAATAAATATTTAAACTTAATCAATCAAATCTAATTTGATTAGAATAATAATTCAAATTAATATCCATGTGATCAAATAGCATTTAAAAGATACTTTATAAATTTAAATCGTAAAAATAATTGATAATAACAAATCGTACATCTAGAAGTCTATTTTTGTAATATAAAATCTCTTTTAAAATAAATTTGACAAATCTCTTTTTATTTCAAAAATATCTATAATAGAATTTAAAAATAAAATTTATTTTCTAACTAGGAAAATATTTAAAACTAAAAATAAATAAATAAAAATTTAAAAATTCGGGAAGTGGGCTTACAAATCTACCCACCTTAGAAAAATTTCGTCCTCGAAATTTCGAATGATACAAGTAGGAACGACTAAAAATATAATCAAAAGTTGATACGATCAATGATCAAAAGTGGTCAGCGAATAGAATCAAAATCTAGGAAAAGATGCGAATTTGCACGATCGAGATATAATCAAAATAGTCTAGCCGCGTTCAAAAATCGTTTGAGGATCAAATCGAAATCGTTTGATACTATTAACTATTTAACCAAAATCATTTAGGCACGGTTTTAGAATCAAAATCTAGATAGGTTTAGGAATCTAGTGGAAGTAAATCAAAATATGTTTAAAGGATTACTAGGAAGGCAAATGACGAGTCGAGAATAGAAAGGTAAGAAATAAAGAATAGTGTAGGAAATTGGTGAACCACGAAAATCAATAGTCATATGCCAAAAAGGATATTGTCTCTATAGTATCCGAAAATCGTACGTATATCTTAAGTCATTTTATCGTGAAGCCAGTGTACATCTGGCTGCAGTAAATCTTTAGTTTCATGGCTCAAATATGATACGATATCGAATACTCTATCAACTCTATCTAATATTAACATAATAACTCAATGATCAAAATAAGACAACTAGGACAGTTTTAATAATATTCTATAACCTACGCATACTTGAAATTATTTCAACTTAGGGGTCATGTCTTGCCAGTGCGCTGCTGGCTGCAGTGAATCCGCAGTCTCCATAATTCAAATAAATGGCGACAATACGCGTCTGTCTTGCCATTGTAAGTCATCGAAAATTATTCCAACTATATCCATAAGAATTTCAAAGGTGCTTCTAGAAATTCAAACGAGTTCCAAGATATCATGATAGAAAAAGTGTAAGCTTCTGTCCTTGAAGTGAAAGCATCTATTTTGAAAATAAAATGATCGAAAAATGAACGAAGACGACTTCGAATTAATATATGGATAATTGAATCATGTTAGGCTCAAAAGTCCATGGATGAAAATACGATATAGACTCGTAGGGAAACAATTATTTATGGTCGATGATAAATAAGTACTACGGATCTTACAATATGATGATGATGTTTAGAGAGACGAAAATAAATTTGAACAAATGATCAAGGTTAGAAATTGAATCATAGGAAGTCCTAATTTACCAGGCAAATAGTCTACCCACCTTTGATCATACCATCATATCAAAACACAATGGTATACCCCTTATGAAAATTCGTCAAGTTACCTAATAGGGTTTTAGAATTCAATAAAACACTACCTAATCACATGGCCTATGTAGCAACCTTAACTACGCAGCAATCAAATTGAATAAGGACTTCCTATGGTATACCTAGTCCTAGCAATTCTCCTAAAATGTAATCAATCCTAATTGTGAATGAGCACTTTCTAGTCGCAGGCCCGCAATAGTATGACTAATATAGGTAGTGATCATACCATCATATCAAAACACAATGGTATATCCCTCTATAAAATTCTTCAAGTTACCTAATAGGGTCTACCTAATCACATGGCCTATGTAGCAACATTAACTACCCAGTAGTCAAATTGAATAAAGACTTCCTATGGTATACCTAGTCTTAGCCATTCTCCTAAAATCTAATCAATCCTAATTGTGAATAAGCACTTCCTAGTTGCAGGCCCGACTGCTAGTTCGCACATTTTTTGCGAAAACAGACGTGCATGGGCCACCTAAAAAACTTGTCACGACCTGCACCCACTTCTCGGATATGAGTACGTAGCCAAGTCCAGCCTACGCCACAGCATTGACGGTAGTACGTTGTCTAGGTCTCAATGTCAATCTCAAATACAACAAAAAGCACATCTAATTGCTCATTCACAATAAAATTATTCAAACTACAAATCCAATAGTACATCAAAATGATATTTGGGAACAAATCTGCTAAACATTTAAATAAAAGAACTATGTAAGCTATCTAGAATCTAAGGTTGGTCTCCAAGATCTCTCTCTCCTCCGTATGATCCATAGCGCAAAAGTAGGAAGCATGCCAAGTCACCTGCAACGATCTAGTCAGGAAAAGAGCAAAGTACAACCTTATTGCAATAATGTAACTTAATACAAAATAAGCTAGACAAGTAGAGAATAAAGAAACATGTATATGAACTGTAAACAATAAACATGTACAAGAAAGCACTAGCAAGAATATGTATGAATGAGACAACTAGCAATGAACATGTACAAATAAATTGACAGTGTCTTTGAAATACCTTTCGACATGTGAACGGCTTGGGTTAATACGACACATTAAAGATGGCTATCCACATTTTAAGGTACGACTAACCAATACACAAGGTTATGACTTAGCTATCCACATTAACATTCATTGGGCTTTGTTCACGTACCTACTGAGCATTTTTTTCCTTCCGACTCACTAAACAATCAATAAACGAGCAATGATACAACAAGCCTATCGTGTCACAATCATGTCTCAACTGGATACTCAATGAAACACAATAAAGAACAACATTATTATATGAACATAAAGTAATAGTGTACTTGTCTCAAGTTAAGTTGCAGTTGATGTGTGACTTGATCATGTTGGTACAGAGTAGTCTTAGATGTCATAACTATGCAAGATGACCTTTTAATGATGGAACGCCTATTCCATTGGGTCCGGAACAGTCCGATTAGCCTAGGGTCGATATGAAGTAGTTAGAATCATAAGAAATAGGAACCTATGACTAGTCACGATCAAGATGGGGATCGAAGAGAATTTTGTATATATATAACTTTAGAAATATTTATAATACTAGAAAGTTATATTTGTATTAGTCAAAATATTTAGATAGATACTTGTAGGTCATAGAAAACCTTTTTAGAGCTAAAACCCAAATTTGAAATTGATTATAGGGATAAGCCCAATACTATAATTGTTACAAAATAAGTATTAAGAAATTATTTACTATACACGTATTTAATAAAATATTATTAAATAATACTAAGGATAATAATAATATAAAGCAAATTTGGAACCCAACACATCCTTAAAGCCCAAAATAATAATTGGTTACAATATAATCATAGAAAAATATTTTATATATATATATATATATATATATATATATATATATATCAAAATAAATAACAGTATTGGAGAGAAGAACTCGGAGAGAAGAAACTCACCTCGACTCTAAGAAGCGCCGGAGGGAGTCGGAGCCGGAAGGAGATAGGCGAGGGTGCGGTGGCGCCAACTGAGCGACAATCATATCTGGCAGCGTTGATGGACGGCTTGTCGGCGTAGAGACGCGACGCTCGAGGTGGCTGGTCTAGGGTTCCGGCGGGTGGTCGGGAGGTGGCGTGGCACTTTGGTTCGAGCGGATCTGCGGGGTCCAACAGCAGTGCCATGCGGTGGCTCGCCGAGAGTTTGCTGAGCAGCGTCGGGCTCGGTTGGATATGGCGCACAGGCGGCGCTCACATGGCGGCCAGGAAAAGGGGATCGATATTAGCGATCGCTAGTTAGTGGGGGACGGGGATCGAGCGCGGTGGAGAGAGGGTCACGGCACTGGCTCTCAAGGAGGAGGGGGACGAGCGCTGTTCGCGGAAGACGCGACAGAGACGGCTACAGGGGCGGTGGACGGAGAAGAGAAAACGGGTCTCGATGGTGGAGGACTCATCGGGGAAAGGCTGGGGTTGGTGCAGGATGGTGGCTCTGGTGGGGTGGTGGTATTGTGGAGGGCCGCCAGATTTGGAGGAAACCAGTAGGCGCAGCCGAGTGGTTGGCAGGGGCTTGACAGGGAGATGGTGAGCAGAGGACCACGATGGAGGTTGTCGGAGTCGGTGGTGAGGGAATGATGGTGGTGGTCTGCTGTTTGGTGGCGACAGTGTTGGCAGTGGCGTGATGGCTGGAAGCAGGGTACTGGCGGCTCCGGTAGCTGCGACCAATTAGGTTTAGGGTTAGGGTTAGGTGGTTGTGTCGGGGTTGTCTGACGTGGCATGGGAAGATTGGGGTTTGTGTCCGGAATTGTCGGACACGAACATGGTGAATATTTGTATTGGTAATTGGATATAGTGGGAAGACACTCATGGTCGGACCCGAGGCCGACATGGCTGATACGAGGTGGATGTTAGGCACATACACAATAACACAAATTTGGTTGTGTTTTGTGGTTGAGAAATTGTGGAGAAAAAAAACAAGGGGAGGACTCCCCTATATATAGGGTGAAGGTTGCTAGATTGATAAGAATTAGGAATCCAAAAATAAATCTTTCCATAAATCAAATAAATATTTAAACTTAATTAATCAAATCTTATTTGATTAGAATAATAATTCACATTAGCATTTAAAAGATACTTTATAAATTCAAATCGTAAAAATAATTGATAATAATAAATCCATACTTCTAGAAGTTTATTTTTGTAAATATAAAATCTTTTTTAAAATAAATTTGGCAAATTTCTTTTTCTTTCAAAAATATATAATTGAATTTAAAAATAAAATTTATTTCTAACTAGAAAAATATTTAAAACTAAAACTAAAATAAAATAAATAAAATAATAAAAATTCGGGATGTGGGCTTACAGCCGCCGCCAGCTTCCACCTTTTTAAGAAGGTCATGATCCGAGTGTTTCATAATTACTGCGTGTTCCGCAATTTTGTTGTAACATGCGCTACGCTGTGTTATTTTTGGTATTGGTTTCCTCGATCATTCTTCTTGTTTACCATGTTGATACACGTCCTCCTTTGTGATCCCGGGGATCATCTTTATCCCAAGCCAATACGATTTGAGTTCGTATTCTTCCGTGATTTCCTGGATATCCCAAAATTTGAGACATTTTCCTTGTTTTTGAAATGTCTTTTGTCTTTCCTCTTGGGTTCTTCATATTTCCTCTTCGCTTGCTCTTTCCTCGTAGCCAAGAATTAGTTTTCCTAAGTCTGGTGTTATTAGTATTGTTAGTGCGTTAGTTACCTCGGGTGTTACTTGTTTTGCTTTTGCATCAAGTTTTCCTTTCCAGCATACTTGGCCTGGCCAAACCGCATAATTTTCTTCCCCCGAGGAATAGTCCTCTAAACACAAAGACGTCATACTCATTGGTCAAAGTGTTTAAAATGTATTGCTTTGAACTCGTAGGACCTATTATATTGTTTTGGGTACAAGCATACCTTTTTTTTAATGGAATGAATTGATCGAGCTGAGGTAGAGCTTTTCTATCTAAGCCAACCGTTATACAATGTGAGACCTTTACGAATGGGTCGTAATACAAATAGTCATTGCCATTTGATAAAGAAGTCTTTCATTCCCCGTTCGTCGGAGCTGAATCACTATGATGTTTGGGCTTAACAATGCCTTCATTTTCGTATTAATTAGACGAATGAAGTGAGTGGCATCACATACAAGTTGACCTTGAACACTTAACGTTGATTCAGGCAATCCAATCTTCCGTGTGTCATGCGTAAGCCCCCCAAATGGTAGTTTTCCAAATAAGGGTTATCAAAAGATCGAATCACTATGTGTATCTTGCAGGACGTGTTCTTTTCTCCTTTTCATGTTCTTTTGATCAGAAGGCAGTGTCACGCTGGTTTAGAATCCCTCCCTAATGTTCGCCTCCCTTTTTCGTAACAGGAAAAAGTAGGGCGAGCGTTGTGAGGTCGAAAAAGAAGTCATGTGAGACCCATTTGTTATGTCTCAGCCTACGAGCCATCAAAAAATGATCCTGCATGCACGTCATTCGATCAGACGTGCCAAAATATTTAACCTGGATGTACACATGAGACCTAAATAGTAATACTCAGATATAAATCAATGAAACTTCCATCTTCTATCCGATGTGAACTAAATATCATGGCCCCTATGTAGTTAAAAACGTTTTTTCATGATAGCGGTCCAATAGAGTTATTGATATATCACTGATATATCGGATTTATAACGGTAAATATCGGTTTGCATTTTTAACACGGTTTTTATATATGAACAACACACTTAATAGTTATCTATTATAAAATATGTAAGAAGAGTTTCTTAAAGCATTAAAACTAAAAGGTTCATACCCAAACCAACATTATAATATAAAAAGTATCACTTCAAAACGGTTCAACTAATATGGAAAAAAAAAATAATCCCAATTCAACTTTCAAGTTTCAACATCTAATAATCTTCATTAGCCTCAACTTCAACTTCATTTTCTTCATTTTCACCATCACCATCTTCTCCACCTTCTTCCCTAGCTTGTTCATCTTCATCCTCCATATATTCATCATCGTGAAGAGTGAATCTATAACACATCGTGACATTGTACTTCTCTCGTCCCGACTTTTGGTTTTAACAAAACCTAACCGTTATATATCGTTTTTTTTGAAAACCGGATATATACTGATATATCGGTCATATCGGCCGATAATAACGGTACCGATATTTTATCAATTTTTTCCAAAAAAAATCGGTGCCGAACCGATACCGTTATATATCGGTTATATAACCGAAATATAACGGTTTTTAACTGCTTAGCATGGCCCAGCCCACGACCCGTCGGAAAATGATCCCGCATGGATCATATGTGCACATCACCTGAGCAAATTTGTCAAAATGTTAACCTGGATGTACTCATGAGACCAAGCACTCAAATATATATAATTAAACTTTCATCTTATATTCAATTATCAGGGTTTCACACGGTGAATAAAATGCTCTCGACTAATTATGTACAAATAAGTAGTGTCAATGAATTACCTCACGGTACAATTTATATAGGAGAATTTGAGAAAAAGTTCTTATGAGGACGTGTATGTTGCACGAACACAAATACCATACATCATAGTAGCAGTACATCACGTTTTGGCGTGCCTTAGTACATTTTGGAGATATTTTGTCATGTCTAATACGTGCTCGACATCAGAGGACCAACATGAAAGTCAGTGGGGGCTTGAGCCCTACCGGATTTTTGACAAAAAACTATATAGTTTTTTCACATATTTTTGCCAGAACATACTATAAATTTGAGCATCCACTGTTCAAGCGATTATCAAATGGTTGTAGATTTGATAAAGTAGTTCTACCTAGGGCATGTTAGGTTCAAAATCCTGTCCACTCACATTAAGGGTCTGCTTGGATTGACGGTTAAAAGAGTTAAGTGAGGGAAAATAAAAACCATGCTTGGTTTGAGGGTGGGGTTTAGGAGGAGGGGTTATAGAGGTTAAGTGAGGGTTTATTTAACCCTCTTTTGTCTATTTTTTTAAACCCCCAAATCGGAGGGTTAACGAGGGTGATTGTTTAAAAAGTCATAAATATCCCTTATTTGTCCTATAAAATATTATGATTTTTTTCCTTCCATTTTTTATTGCTTTCAACATGCTGCTCCATGGCTTCCTCATTTGTG
Organism: Iris pallida; assembly: GCA_029216955.1. Lineage (NCBI taxonomy): Eukaryota > Viridiplantae > Streptophyta > Magnoliopsida > Asparagales > Iridaceae > Iris > Iris pallida. The sequence continues at coordinate 43,733,313 of JANAVB010001800.1, forward strand.
AAGATATTTTGACAAGTTCTAATTAAAATTCCGATCAAATTTAATTTTATGGCATGTAATAAGATATTTTGGTAGCTATTATATTTTTATTAATTCTTCTCCCACGCAAAACTTCTCATCCAAGCAAGAGTTATTAAACACATCCCACTTAATTCTCCCTCAAATCCAAACAAGGTTATATATATTGACTATACTCTCCCTCACTTAACTTTCCTTCACTTAACTCTGCTTATTTTTCCCCCCTCAATCCAAGCAGACCCTAAAGGTATTTTGGAATAATTTTTTTTTCTACTTTTCAAGTCGCCACTGAATAAAATTCATGGATTTTTATCTACTTCAAGCCCCTAGTGAATAAAATTCCTGGAACCGCCCCTGCCCGACATGACATGGCATGACACAGGCGTACCACCAATTTTTGGAGTGTCTGTGCTTCCTACTTCCAACATTCGTTTAGCTTTAATATAAGAGAAATAAATATATATGATAAATCTATATGTTCAACTGCCAAATTATGTCAATGTATTATGTATGTGAATACATACTAATTTAAAAATGTTGGATAATTAATTGTTGAACATAGTTATCAACCCTCTTGCACTTATCTCAGGTGCCCTTAGGGTTTTGTTATTGTATTTCTTGAATTTTACATGGCTTTCTAGGATGCCCGCATCCTTGGAAAAGGAATATGCATGCTGTTGCTTACCAATAGCTCGTCATTATCATCACCATCTCCAGGTCTTCTCTTACCAGAGTGGTGGGGTCTACTACGGAGCATGGGAGCTTCAAAAGAATAGACATTTTTTTATGACTGATTGTCAACCTGACACCAACATTCTGACCTGGTGCTGAAATTCCTAGCCAAAGTAGCTAGCTATTAGCATAGTCACAAGTTCGGTATTCAGAATAATTTGGCTAGGTTTAGAAGTTCGGAAAATTCGGCAAAGATTTGGATTGAAAAGCATTAAAGATATCACAATGGGTACAAGAAACTTTGTAGCACCAACATGAAAATTCATGGAAATTTGACATCACCAGCATGAGTTGGTGGTTAATAATTAATTTTGTTCAACCATCTATGGGCTCCTTTGTTATGACATTTGATAATATCAATTTGAGATAAGGATTCAGGGAGAACTTTGTTAAAAGATGTACAATTTTGTCTTGACACAATGCAAAGTTAATAGACAATTTTAAAAAGCATTCAGGGAACTTTGGTCCCACATTGGACAGGTAGAAAAGATGGAAGTCAATTGTGGCTTTAAATAGAGGGAAGAGCTAGACTACCTGAGTGCGGATCTATGGGTGGCTCAAATGGATCTCTGGGTGAATAACAAGGTAGCCCAGTAATAAGAAAACATAAAAGACTCGACTTATTCACGGATTATTTGTGATTTTGACGAATTATACGTTAATGGAAGGATTATACACAAATATAGTCGTCTGACTGTAATTCGTGATTTTTTTTTTTTTTGAATAATTTGCGATTATAATTTGTGACTATTGCTATGAGCAAAGGAAAGCGTTGCCATGAAACCTAGAAGACCAGGTGTCAGATAGGTATATCTATGCAACCAGAACTGTCCAAGTTCCCTAGCCTAGAAAAAGTTATTCTCTACACTTAATTGTTCCATTCTTTCTATGTTCTCTCATAATTTGCTATTTTTATAGCTGGAAGATAAGCTTATAGTTCTGTCCTTGATCATAGGTTCAAAATTTGAGGATAAAGCTAGTGCGATTCCTTGAAACTATTATGGTAGGACCTTTAGAACAGAAACATCAGTGTGTATAGATGTGTTAGACAGTCTAAAAATAGTTGCTGTTTGTAGAACTTTTTCTATCCTCTTGCTCAATTTTCATGTCATGTTTGTAAAAAAGCCCTACCTCTAGAGAATGCAGTCACATAATAATGTATTCATTCATAGTATGCAATCTTCAGCTTATCATTTTGGTGGATCATATCTGAATAATGGGTGTGATTAATAAGTTTCTTACTTTTCAGTTTCCCAACACTTGTGTTAGGGACATGCTGTGGAATATTATATTGATCGATAACTCTTGTTGCAGGTTGAAACGAAAAGGAGGAAGAGGTAATCTGTCTTTGGGAATGAAGGTGTCCTTGTTATGTTTGGCTAAGTCAGCAGCTCTTCCATGGATGTTGATAGGTACTACGGAATTGTACAGTGCAGAGAAGACTGCTTGCAAAAACAGTGTGTCAGTTTCTCTTAACTTATAAAAAAATGTTTTAATACGGTTGTCAGTCATTAGGAAGTGGATTTGGAATGTTTTCTGCAGTCTCCAAATACAATTGTTGCTGTGGGAAGAGGAGAGGGAAACCTGCTCTAGTTTTGGTTTTACTGTAATCTGTAGGGAACAAAAGCAAGGGAAGCAGTCAATTGTAATGTTCTCTTTCTGTAATCGGACCGGTTTTGGATGTTGAATATATGATTTCGTTAAGCGAGAATGTGCCGCACCATTGGATCGTCTTTGACTAGACTCTTTCGGCTCATGTAAAGCCATTTGTTGGCGACGTTGTGAACTACAGAAGGTTCAACATGGTACTTTAAGCAGTTGATGCTCAAAATCATTTTACCCCTTGTTGAAATGAGTGGTAGGAGGCTCTGCGATTGTATTTTTCTGTGGAAGGAAGATGCGTTGATGTTCAACCAAGCTGGTGGGGGAGTGTACTGTTTAGCGGTTTTCTGCTATCAAGTGATGCAAATATGAAAACTGTCTATGAATGCAGCTAAGTACTGTATTTTGACGATTTTGATGCATGTGATTGGAGAAAATCCGCTGAGAGTATGTTTCAGAAAAATTCCTGACGTGCCATCAAATGGGTAGAGTACAAAATACTCCTCTTTAGATTTGTCTAGTAAGCAAATAAAACATAATAGACAAATATAGTAACTAAACACTCCCGTAATAGTTGACTGGATTAAAATGAATCTTCTCGCTTATTAGCTGTTAGAAATGAGCGTTGGTGCTTCTTCTAAAACAAATTAAAAAAAAAACCCCAAAATGACTCACCTTTCGTTGCTGCAGATGGTCGTCGTCGCCTTGCCACCCCCCTACCCCCCCCCCCCCCCCCCCCCCCCCCCCCCCCCCCCTCCTGATCCTCCCCCCTCGACCCCACCCCTTTGTTGGCCGCATCGCCTCCCCCCTCCACCCGTCCCCCTCACCCGGTCGCCGGAGGAGGAGGGCTGCCGAAGAGGGGAAAGAGAACGGGGAGAGTTTTTTTGCACTATACTCTTAGAGGGTATAATCGTCATTTTATGTCTAATTTTATAATCGTCATTTTATGTCTAATTTAATGTCTGTTAATAACAAATATCAAATTGGGTGTAAACTACACCAAATCTAAAATTTGAGTGTTTTTCAAAGCCAAGGATTTTTAATTGCAAAAACGTAAATCTAAGAAATTTTTTGCACTTTACCCGCCATCAAATATATGATTAAGATTAAATTCTTAATTTGCACTGCTCGAGTGACCAAACTCCTTTGTACATAATTTAGTAGTTTAAATCGTTCTCAATCTTTTGGAATTATAAGTTGCATTCACAAAATCTAGTATCCACGGCCACGCAACTTGCCCAGAAGATGGCATTGCATTCTAATCTTTCTATTGCACGCCACCAATAATGCTCTAATTTTGCCCCACTACATAAGCATGCTTGACCTAAATCAAAGGACCCATTTAGCTGAGCTGCGTTGAATTTAACCACAATTCCAGAATAGTATTATAATATCAGATTGGCCAAAATTCATTGGAAAAAAGAAAGATCACCACCGATAATCAAAATTTCAACATTAACGATATAAAATCAACAGTTCCCTGGACTTCTAACTGAAAAAGTACAATCCAGAAATGCATATTTAGTAATACACATGACATACTGTGAAAACAAATAAACAAAGGATTCTGTTTTTGATCCAATCTATCTTTCTCAACTAAAAACACCATACATTTTCCTTGTGAACTAGGTTGATATTACATCTACTTGTGTTTCTCGGGAGCACTAAAGTTTTCTGACTTCTACATTTTGATGCTAAGGATGGTTTGGCTGAATCTGTCTGATCTAACCAAAACTGCCGGTGGGCTCATTGGCACCACTTTTGGAATTATCGATCACATGCTCGCAAATCAGAAACCAAAGAAGCCAAGCTCCGTGGCTCTTTCCTTCTCAAATGTCTCAAAATACTGGTATATGATCGTCACAGCCAGCAGAATACCAGTTCCAGAACCAATTGCACCCATGAAATCTGCTAGCACCGTCAAAGCGCCAATGCACATGCCACCGAAGGCTGCTGCAGTAGGAATATACCGGTTCAATTCCTTCTGTAGATTTGACTCACGGTGACCAGGCATTACCATTTGTTGTTCCTACAAAAACAAACCAGAAATTTGTAAAAGCAGCAAAAAATTAAAGTTGTAAATAGCAAGTTTTGCACAAACAGAACCATTTTGAAGATATAGAAGGTAAATGTCGCTATCCATCGGTTCATATTTTGGTAACCCTGCAGTTTTGAAGCGGCCTTTGCATGAAACAACTTAAATGAGTCAAAATCAGCTTACCTAGGTGTTTTTCCTTCCACTCAACATCTTAAAATATAGTGAAATTTGAAGCAACAGACCCATAGTGAGATCCTATTACATGTACCGATAAATGCATAAATACTCAAAAGTGCAGTTGCACACAAGTAGCTTCTTGTATCTTGGATACCTCACGTTACAAGATTCCATCAATAACTAGGGTGCTAGGGTCATGCAAATCACATGCGGAGAATGACATTGATAACCATATTACACAACCACAGAAGTTTCATGTACCTTATCATCATATACATAAATTTATATCAAGTACAATCTTATAACTTGCATTACAGATAAGATTACAAGATGTACCACATCATATCACCTCCAGCTGATAATCGTCTGCAAAACCCTACATATACTACCCTTGTGTATTAACTACAGATATCCATTTGTAAGACTCAAAGGTATTATTAGGACAAAAGGAGAAAAACTAGAATGACAGATCACCTCTCAAATAGCTGTCACAGAAGTTTCTCTCCCCAAGGTTTCCTTGGGCTCACGAATGCTTCTTCAAGGAGAAAAAAAAAAATAACCCCAAGAACAATAAGACAACCTAAGGTCACAACCTACCCAGTGTTCTAAAAGTCAGCCTAGGCGGCCCTAGGCCGAACCGAAAACCCCCTGTTCGGCAGGTATGTGCAGTTGTGCGGCCCTTTCGGCCATGTGCAGCTGTTCGAATTTTAAATTTTTTAATGTTTTTTATGCTTAGTTGTATTGTGAATATGTTGTTTGGATTTTAAGATTGGATTTGTATTTTAGAACATTGAAAATTCAAATTTTTATTATGAATATGGTGATTTCTTTATTAAGTGTGTTTCATTATGAAATAATGTGATGATGTCTTCATGAATCATGATAATGATAAATCATAAAATATCTGTTGATGACTTTTTTATTAAGTGTGTTTCATTATGATATAAAACTATATAAGCTGTTACAAGGGGGAAAAAAACATGTTCTAGGAAGCCTAGGCGCTAAGCGCCCCTCCTCCGCACCGAATCCGCATAGCAAATTTTAGAACACTGAACCTACCCCAAGCAAACAAACTAAAGTGGCAGAAACACCAAGGATCAAAACCAACATATGGTCAAATCAAGATAAATCTGATGTGTTAAAAATATACAAGGAATTTCACATACAAAACTGATGTTTTCACTTTACTACTAACATCAAGCAGTTTAATGACACTTTAAAAACACAAACCAACAAGGGGTACAACCTTTCTTGCGCTAGAATTTATGGAAACTCAAAACCTCCTGAAAGAATGCAGTCAATCAGAGCCATACAATCATGGGAGCCACGTTTGAGCCACGTGGATCTAATAAATGAATGGTTGTTACTGATTCATATATTGAATATAAAGCTTATTTTGGGTTAAATAAATTTGTTCTCCCACGTCTACGGTCAGACTTTAGAGTTTAGATATACGACTTTAGGGTTATTTTGGCATACCGCAACCAAATAATTGAGAGCATATCATTTTGGAGAGGAAGGAAAGGACTGTTTTTGTGTATTTAAAACTTCAGAAACCCCTCTTAAATATGCACCGCTATAGAATGATTTTTTCCTATCTGTAAGCCATACGGTGAGACTATGCATATGGAACCCTATTACTCTGCTATATTTTATGTGTTTGTGTGTGTGTTGTGCCAAAGAATTAGTTGAGTGCAATAGAAAAGAGAAAAAGGTACCTTAAGTTGCTTAGCAACATCTCTTGCAGACGAACCAGAAACCTCTATCCATGTTTTAGAGAAAAGTGCACAAGCCACAAGCATAAAGATAATGTAGAAGAGCGCATGGAATGGATTTGCAGCCATATCAGCCAAGCTGCATGGGTTAAATATCAGCAAATGAACGTAAATAATAAAAGCAGATAAAACATAATTTGAAAGAACGGACTACAAGTAGTACTGACAAATCCTGATATCGGTGACAAAATTTCAAAAAATAAATAAAAAGAAACTACCAAGTATTCTTTTTATCTCAAGTAAAACCTAGTCTCCTGATTCTGCCACAGTTTAATTTTACCTGCTCTTTAAATATTGTTTTTTTTATATAACCACCTTTTGACCTTAAATCAATAAGAATAAATGTTTTAACTATACCAATTCATGAAGAAAACTTGGTGCCTTTTTAGATTATTTATGATCTATAGTCCAGTTCCTGATAATTACCAACTTTCTCCGAAACATTTTGAGACATTCATAATAATACATTTATTTCTAGAAAGCAATTGTGTAATTTTATAGGTGTAAAAGCTACTTGATTACCTTGATGGTGCTGTGATGTAGTATGCAATACCACCTACCGGGATGAACTGACCACCAGAATACTCAGATTCCTTCCACTTACCCAGCAGATTTACAAGGAAATTTCCGCTGTACCTCCTATATAGCAGCTGCATATAAAAGGAAGATCTTTTAGGCAACACTAACCTAATATACTTGTGCATTGGCCAACTGTGCACTATAAACCTATACCTGAGATATGAAGTACAGATTAGAAACAAGTGCAGACTGTAAAATGATGGGCATGTTAGAGGTGTAGAACAGCTTGATTGGGTATGATCCTTGTTGTCCACGGGCATTCTTTGACCTCACTGGAAGAACAACTCGAAAGCCTTGGAAATATATGACAATAAGGAATACCAATACAGTTGCAAGCAAATTTGTCACGTTCGGAAGATTTTGGCGATAGAAAGCTTCACGAAGAGCCCGAACTTTATCTGTTCGAGTTATCAGTAGATGGAATAGTGCGATAACGGCACCTTCGAACTCAGCACCACGCCCACTGTTAATAGTTGTAGGACTAAATGCCTTCCAAATGATACTTTCACTGGCAGAATAAAGTAAAAAAAGATTTAATTGGTAAAATACATGAACTAGCAGAAGCAAGAATCAACATGATAAAAACCAACTCACCATATGTTGGTAGCAATGAATAGAGAAATACCAGACCCTAGACCATATCCTTTCTGAAGAAGTTCATCTAAACAAATGACAATGATACCAGCAAAGAAAAGTTGAAGAATAATGAGAATGGCATTCCCAGTTCCAAGCTGATTAACACTTCCATACATCCCTGAGAGAACATACGCAACAGCCTCCCCGATCGCAATTAGGATGCCCAGTAACTTTTGTGCACCATTTCTGAGAGGGGAAAAAAGGAACATACTAAGAATATTATCCGTATAAATTTCTTTCAGTATCAAAAAGCTTGGAATATTTTGTTCTGAAAACGTTGCAAGTAAAAGTTATGACGAATCTTCAAAAGGTAAGATAATTGTCTAAAATATAATGCAAACATCAAACTCAACCATGATGCAAACAACGCTTAGACACATATCACATGTATCATTGAGTTATCAAACAGCACCCTGTCATGAGTGCACATTTCTTTACATTTTACAAAGAATATTTTGAATGTATCTGGCTCATCACCATCCAAGCCTTATCCCATCGGAATGGGGCCGGTTATGATGCATGAGAAAGATTCATAAAGAATTTGATAAAGTTTTTATATCGGCTGTCAACCTGACGTGAACCTTCTATGTTGGTGCAAATTATTAGCCAAAATAGCTATAAGCATGAGAGGGTCATGCCATCAAATGTGGGTGCCAGTTGTTAGGTAGGTATAATCTTCAAAAGGTAAGATAATTGTCTAAAATATAATGCAAACATCAAACTCAACCATGATGCAAACAACGCTTAGACACATATCACATGTATCATTGAGTTATCTAACAGCATCCTGTCATGAGTGCACATTTCTTTACATTTTACAAAGAATATTTTGAATGCATCTGGCTCATCACCATCGCCATCCAAGCCTTATCCCATCAGAATGGGGCCGGTTATGATGCATGAGAAGGATTCATAAAGAATTTGATAAAGTTTTTATATCGGCTATCAACCTGATGTCAACCTTCTATGTTGGTGCCAAATTATTAGCCAAAATAGCTATGAGCATGAGAGGGTCATGCTATCAAACGTAGGTGCCAGTCGTTGGGTAGGTATAACCTTCAATTTGGATATGTATTTAAGCTAATGCAACCAAGGAGCACCCTCCAAGTTGACTATAGACTATAAAGATTCTGAACGAAGAAGTAAGATGATACAATTATACCATTCAACTCTATGACATATTAAGCCAAAGAGCGGAATGGAATCACGATACCATGAACGCATCTAGCTATAATATATTTATCAACCATGGCAGTAATGCAATAAAAAAAATTAAAAATCCTTTTTAGGGGGCACTTTAGCATAAGCAGCAACCCCAAAACCTTGGGATGCAATTTAGCAACAGATAAAAGAAGGTCAATACAGATAAATCTTCAATGAATTGAAAGCACGAAAATATGCTCACATGAGATTCAGTTATAAACACGTCTCAATTTTTCTTGTTATAAGGTGAAGACAGAGGCTTTGCAGAAGACAGTATCATAATTTCATTATTCTTCTAAAGCTTAAATCCAAATGAAATATAAAATATAGTTGGTTTAAAGCTCTCAACATATTCGACAAGGATTTCTGCATATGGCACACTCATCATGTAAGCACATTCTGAACAAGTAAAAGACAAACAAGAAGCAACTAATATATTACGGATGCACTCGCATTCTACCCAAAAATCATAATAAAACTATTCCTAATTAGTCTCAAACATGATCTACCTAATGCCAACTTTTGACGTAGCCATGCTAAAGACTAATACAGAGTTCTAGTTTCACTGGAGCAGACAATAATTGCTATCTTTGGAAGGAACGAAGAGAATTTCAGGAACGAGTACTATTTCCAGCACCAAATATTAATCCAGTTTTCAGCATAGAATATCTATAAGCAATGATAATCAAATTTCAATATCAAATATTTCCAGCAATTAATCATGAATTCAAGTTACAAAAACAATGAATTCCAACACCAATAAGCAAATTCAATCGCTTAAACTCACCAAAATAATAGAGAACAATCAAGATTTCGAAAATTGATAACAACATGGAAGTTCTACGCAAATTTAAAACGACTCTAAGAAAATGTCAAGATGCTAAAAGAATTGGCAAATAAGAAAAGAAAATAAAGATGGAGAAATAAGTGGAATGAAGAAGCTTGGGAAGCTAGCAAGAAGCACCCAAAATCGAAAAGGTAAAGACTATCAAGACTCTCCTTTCAAGTATCAAATCAGTCAACAATAGAGATCAAAGAAAATTAAACCAGCTATCTAAATTGTCTACCTTCTTATCCAACCCTCTTCTTTGCCCTGAACCTGTCAGAACTTAATTCCTTAAGCCCCAAGAAATGCAGTCATGCGTACGCATAAACATAGGGTCCTCCTACGTAGTGCACAGCCTAATACAACTCAGTCAAAGTGCTTAAACCAGGATTGGTCCAAGTAAAGAATGACAAGCCATAACACAGCAAGGAGTTAGATATGCCTGTCATAGGTTTCATATAGAGAGATCCATTTGATTCTAACGAACACAAAATGTAAATTGGTAATCTAGCCAATATAAAGTCGAAATCAATGTTAAATAGTATGTGAACATCTGCAAAATTTAGATTTAAAATATCACTATATTCAGTCACAAATAAATTTAAAAAATAAATGCTGGAAGAAAAATTAACTAGTTTATAAATTTGGAAAACCAAACTACATCACACACCTCCCTCCCCATAACAATGATTCATACCTAGATTAGATATACAAGTATTCTTACTCCAATGAACTAAAGCACATGCAAATATCAATTTCATTGCTTATAACACTTTCTTGTTATATAACTTTTTGTCATCGTTTCACTTTCAAATTTTGACACGATAGGCAAATTGACTGCATTTTGGCAGCCTCAACTTAGACCGATTACTTTAGTCATATAAATCAGCCATGAAAAGTTCATCACAATGTCCTTCAAATATCTTATAGCAGAAGATAAAGAGAATCATAATCAAATGGATAATACCAAAGAAATTTGGAGAAAGGCTTTGTCGCTGTTGTTGTATCAAACGGATAATACCAAAGAAATTTCAACTCATATATAAAAAAGGTTGAAGTACTATGGCTACGGAAGCTACCTTGCAGTGTCTCAAACAGTGATCTTGTGCAGTAGTTTGTTCCAACGAAATCGGTTCCGGACCCTTCGTATAAGTATCATATCGCCAGTTATGGCAGTTTCAAATCGGAGTTTTGGAGTTAGTTTAAGAAAGCCAATATAATAGGCATTTACTAAACTCGAAAAATTACTTGATATATTCAAGCATATTTTTATGTATAAATTTGTTGCTTCTCATTAGTTTCGAATGCAAAAATATTCAACATTGCTGAATCGTTTGCCTGCAATAGATACTACTGTTTGATTACTTGCTGAATCATAATGGTTATAGCATGTTGATAAGGAATCTTATTATTAAAATATGTCATGTAGATATTCAGCACAATCAAATCACTCTATCGACATTGCCGGCAAGTGGAAATTGGAAGCCTTCCTTCCATAACATTCTCACTCTGAAAAGGTTGACCTTCAACATATTTAACTCCCTTAATCATTTTGCTCTTGACCCTAATTTGATCAACTCACTTGTTTGAGCAGGAGATACCGTTGTAGCAAAGGTATCTACTCTGTTAAGTCTGCTTACCTCACACTCACGAACAAACAAGATTGCACCACATTTTAAGATTTGGTCTTTGCATATCCCTTCCAAGACTAAAACTTTTATTTGGCTGCTTACTCAGAAAAGTTGCTCACATAGAAAACCTTATAAAAACATTGGTTTGATAATGCTGGTCGTCTTTTATGATCATATGCTGGAGAATTTGGAGCAGCTTTTCCACGATTATTGTTTTGCTTTGCAGATATCAGATGTGTTCAACTATCTTTCATTTCAAATCCCCCCATCTTACCGAGACTTTGATTACCTGGCAGGCTACGCAAGTCAATAGTCGCCTTTATCCTCTATGAAATAGATTTAGGTTGATTCTCTAATTGCCTAAAATGTCTAAACTGAATACAAACATAAACTTTGATCTCTCTCCAGATTTCAAAGAAAATAATGGTAGGACAACACAAGGCCCAGATTCAGATTTCAGACAAAACACAAAGGTAAAGGATTCTAGTGTGATAAAATATCACAAGGAATAAGACAACATCCACACGTAACTGCATTGACCTCTACTTGAGATGGAACAATATGAAATAGCACAAGTCAACACTGGGTAATCAAACTTTAAATCAATCACTACTGCATATGTGACCAAGTTATACTTACAGAAGAGCACGATCCTCTCGTACGTTGTTGTCAACTTCAATGATCTTCGACCCAGCTAGGAGTTGCATTACCAACCCTGATGTTACAATTGGAGTGATTCCCAGTTCCATAACAGTTCCGCGATTGGAGGCAAGAATAACACGCATCCAATAAAAGGGATCTGCTCCAGTTGTCGAATGTATACCATATAGGGGGAGCTGACTGCAAACCAGGAAGATGAATAGGGAAATTACAGTGTAAATAACCTTTTCTCTGAAAGGAATTTTCCGATCCGCACTTTGAACTTCAGGCAAGAATGCCAGAAATGGCCTGACAAGATGAAGCACCTTGAATCCTCCCCCTGCCATATTACTGCATCCAGGAAAATCCAACCACCTTATATTACGCAGAATATTTTGACAAGCAAAACTAGAAAGTAGTAAATGATTAAGCTGATTTCATGATCTAGTTGGTTTGTGACATGGTATACATATAACAGATACTGCCAACATACAGAATAAGAGGTCGGATAAAGTAGGGACATAACAGAAAAGGTCAGGGATTACATATCTTTTTAATGAAAAGTATATGTAAAAGGTAAGGGAAAGTAACTAAATTACATTTACAAAATAAAGGATAAGAGAGTAACAAAATGCTTAATGCTTATATAGTGGAAATGGATTCTTTAATGAAACGAAAGAGTCAAACAAGTTACAAGCAGCTCTTTGGCAGATAGGTCGACTGTAATGGCCCTGGAAAATATATTAGAGAATTAAGGTCCACTCCACCATAAAATGATCTTGCCAATGTGTTAATATCAATTTTGCTTCTTTACAGTCTACAATCTCCATCAGTAACTTTGAAATCATTACAATATTTGAAGTGAAACCATTAGTAACCAACTCAATAATGGTTTGAGCAAGCCAAAAACAAGCATACATAGCTGAGGAAGGTTCATACAACTGACTACAACATGGAAAATAGTTAAAGAAATTTCATGCATAACCTCTAACCCCAACCCACCTCAACTTAAATATGTAAGCTAGTATTAATTCAAAAGCATAAAAATGGAGCAAGTAGGTAGCGTGAACAGACAGACAACCACAGTTAGATATATAGAAGCAAAATCCTAATGGTAGAGCCAAGTGTAATGGATAAGAAATCAAGAATCAAGGACACATTAAGGGACTGTTGCATGCCGTAGCAAACAAAAACAAGATAAGGTTATAAGGATGCTTTTAGCTAGGTCACGAAGAAAAAAGGTATGACAACTGGAATACAAAATTAGCACATATAACCAAGTTCCATGAGAATGGAAGGTGCAACAATACATCCAACTTTAAAACAATGACAAGTCTCAGTAACAAGACCGCTGCATGAGTACATACGGGAGTAAATGTGGTTAGATAATTTCCACAATTCCTTTCGACACGTTAACATAGGAGAACAGAGCTGTTTCCTTTTGCATGCTATAATAAAGTCGATTGCAAGCTCAACTTCCCAATCTAGTAATTTCAAGACAATTCTTGTTTGTGATAGCCTAAGCCTCCTCCCTCTTTAACTCCCACAACTGATCAGATGAGCGGGAAGACAATAGCCTTCTTTCTTTCTTTCTTTCTTTCTTTTCTACCACTCTTATAGATCTGAAGACTGAGCAAGTCCTGTTTGTAGGTATGAAACCTAAGCTCTCAGTTCAAGGTCCTTTACTGCTGATGCTGATATTTTTATCCCTCTTTGTCCAAGGAATGCCTTTTTTTGCATATATTATCAGACAAGAAATACTACAAAAGGTCATTAGATTATCAACCCTTAAAGCCATAATCTATTTAAGATATAAGATTTTAAGTTCACAAAAGGCTATACAACTATCAACCACACTCAAAATTAACTCAAACATAGCATTACAACCTATTCCACTTTGAAAACATAGGTTTTGTAGAAGAAGCTTGATGCCCGAGAAACTCCTAAACTCCTTAAAGCTTCCAATTACATGTTTTGATACTAGGAGCTCGATTTACTTCTTCTTTGGGCTTCTCAAGCAACCTTATTTCAGTTATATCTTAAGTTTAGCAGCGCACAACACATAACTGCAAGCAATATGAACAAAAACATATAGAAACAACTCGTGATGAATCAAAATTTCAAAGATCCAAATCAAATACTGGTCCTAGCATCCCAAAGCGGGATGTAGCTTAACAAATTAGAATGACATCAATCAAAATAATGTGTCAACACATCAACTTAAACTCAAAAAAGGGTATTAATTTGCTCTGAAAGGAGAATTAAGCCAATTATCCCTTATCACAATGTCTTTAGTATTATTGTCAAAATCTTTCAAACTGTAGATAGTTGTGTTTCCTTGCTGTAGAAAGCTCAAACATGATGAAATGATTGATGGTAAGTGTATCTTGAAAGATTAACACAGAATGGAGCAAGGAAATAGCATATTCGATTGAAGAGATCAGGTCTTCTCCAAAGAAAGTTCAGCTCAACCATGGTGGTCATAATCAACGGTTCGCTTAGAATCTCACACCGAAAAGATGGCTAAACTTCACTACTATAACCTTGAATCTCACACGAAAAAGATGAACATACGAGAAAACAAGAGATCAATGTGTAATTGTGTATTGCTCAATCATTTCCTTTAATCCCAGTTTTAAAATAACTTTTTTTGAAAATGGAAGAATGGAAATAAAACTTTGATCCAAGAAATTGCTCCTCGTCAACTCCAAAAACATAACGTCGTTAAATCGTACTACCAAGTCAAGTCTAGTATGCACATGCTCGAGAATTTACTCCAAAAACTGATCTCAGGGAGTGTTAGTCACCAACAAGTGTGTTTAAAGCCCTAGACAAGGGCAAAGCGATCTAATACTGTCGTGAGGTTCCTCCAAATCATCCAACATTTAAAGATAATTATGGCTTAAGGTCGACTTGGTTTCAAAACCATACAATTTTGCAATTTCCCCTTAAACCAAGCCCACCTTTTAGAGGTGAGGCATAGAGATCACAGTCCATCGTATGGCCATAAACCAGAGCTTTCAGAAGTCACAAGTTTTCACAGTTCATCCATCGTGATTTGGAGATCTAATTTGATGGACCCCTCAACTTATTTTTGGGACAAGCAGCTAAGCTAGCAAATCAAACCCTGACGGCTATGACTTTCAAAATCTAATCAACAACCAATTGGTATATACTAATTACTCTCCCTATTAAATGAAAAAAAAAACAGAACAAAATTTCAAATTAAGCAGATGGAAAACTATGCATGCTACTCTCCTAATTATATGGAGAATTTAATTGCTCTGAAGGCTAAAAATAATGATACACGGTTTCTCACTTTAAATGCAAACTAGATAAATCAAATAACAATACTCACACATACAAAAACACTGCCTAAATTTTCTACCATCTACAGTTTTCCGCTCACATAGATACACCCGTATTAACGGTAACTCAATCAGCCTAGCACCGAAAAGGATCATACGAAAACGAGTGCATCCTAGCATTAAATGGGAACTACAGGACCAACTGGCCCATAAACAAAATATATCCTTCAAGATGATGCATGCATACACAGAATTACAAACATAGAATTGAATTTTTTTCGAGGAGGAAGACGTTAAACCAATTACTCTTACTAGTCCGAATAGACACCCAATACATGCAGTCCAAAATTGTTCAGACACGACAGACACTCCAAAATACACTAGGACGCACTGAAATCAGTGTCCTACCCATATCGCCGTGTCTGTATCGTGTCGTAGTCAGGAACCGTCAAATCTACACATAATTTACTCCAATTTTAGCTCGCTGCATATACTGATTTCCGATCTCAAACACAAATTTCTCGTCGATTCCTAAGCAAATAACATCTATATCGATCATAATCCTTCGTAAATTCCACACCAGCTACGAACCTACACTATTTTTCTCATCCGAAAAAAAAAAACTATCATCAGCGGATCCAGATCTACACTCCACGGATCTGGGATCGAAGAGATTCACCGTGGAGCCGGCGATCCGGAGATCCCGACGCCTATAATTTCATCAAGAAATGATCAAGTGTTGCTATCATGAAATTAGATCTAGAGCTCTACCGGGAGGGGAAGAGAGGGAAAACGTACCCAGCGGAGAAAAAAAAAAAAACCTAGGGGCGAGAGAAGAGGAGGAACCGGATGGGGACCCTTTAAAAGGAAACTAAAGTTACTTTTACGTGCACGTTAAAAAAAAAAGGCTTAATTGCTAATTGCTACCCTCAACTATCACACTTTTTCAAGTTGATATCCTAAACTTTTTTTCGTAACAGATTGATACCTCAACTATTTATTTTTTTTCAACTTAATACCTAACATTTTAAAAAAAATCCAAAATGCCCTTATCCCTTCCCTCCCTCCACCCCCTCCCCCACTCCGGCCACCCCCCCTGCTAGCTCCGGCCACCCCCCTGCTAGCTCCGGCCGACCCCCCCCCCTCCTCGCTTCCGGCCAACCTCCCCCCCCCCTCTTCGCTTCCGGGCCACCTCTTGCCCCCGCCTCCCGCCCCGCACCCCCCTTCCCAGCCCCCCCTCCTCCCGCTGCCGAGCCCTAGGGAGAGGCGGGAGCGGGCGGACGGCCGGAGCGAGAGGGGGGGGGATGGCCTGAAGCGAGCAGAGGGGGTGGGGGGGGAGCTGCGGCCGGAGCTAGCAGAGGGGGGGGGGGGGGCGAAGCGAGCACGGGGGAGGGGGGTTAGGGGTAGGGGCATTTTTGTCCAAAATAATATCCGGGTATCAAGTTGTTACAAAAAAAAGTTTAGGGTACCAAGTTGAAAAATGGTAATAGTTGAGGGTAGCAATTAGCAATTAAGCCTAAAAAAATTACAATAGGATTGCAATATAAAATGGTTTTTTCTAAGGGCACTACCAAAATTGCTAGGGGGCATCACTTACTTGGGGACATTCCAAAAGGTGGAGAATTTGCTAGGGGGCACCCAAAATTTGCTAGGGGGCAGTCCAACCCCCCAAATCCTTCTTTTTACTTTTATTTTCATTCTACACTCTCTCTCCTCAAGAAGAAAAAAAGTGCTATCTCCCTCTCCCTCTCCTAAAACCCTAATTTCTTCTTCTCCACCACTCCACTCCCAATTCCTCCACCAAGATTTCTTCCACAACTTTCTCGAAGAGATGACACGCAAGTCAAAGCAACCGGAATCCAGGTACGTTCTGTTAGCCCAATGATTGTATCATGTTTTTGAATATGGTTAATATGTTAAGTTTAGCATTTCATTATCACTAATCTTTATACTATCACTATACCATTTCTACTTATTCTTATACCTTTGGTGATATATGCCTATTGGTTTACATTTTAGTGATATGAGCTTATCTATCTTAAATTTAATCGAGTTGCCAAAATCAAAACTATGTTTTTGATTGTGGTCATTCAATTAAGTTTAATCATTATGATATCACTAACTTTTATGCTATCACCGTAGCACCTATACTTAAACTTTGCATAGTCCTAATGTGCTTTATCTTATCATACTTGCTACATGTATATTGCTTTGTTCGTCTAACATGTATTTGCAGAAAAGCAATTTGCAAGATCAAATGTGGACATATGCTATGAAGAAATCATGGTGGGCCAAAGACGACGGATTCCACAAGATTTCTCTGAACCACCCGACATCTCTGGAGCCACGCACCGGGGGTTCCGCTGCCCGGTCAGCGGACGGGGGTCGAGGGGGCAGCGCCCCTCGTCGGGGTTCGGGGGCGAAGCCCCCGAAAGGTATTCAGTTTTTACAAACTGGATATCTTTGGACAGCTGCCGCCAAGGGAAAAAGCCAGCACCTATCAAAGGAAGAAGCCAAGCCGTGCCATCATCATTTCAAGACTCTAAAGAAGCCTGTACCTGCCTAAGTTTATCTGGAGTCTGTAATGAGTCTTAGGAATTATTGTAAACACAAGAAATGGATGGCAAAATTGAAAGCTAGGGCAGAAATAAGCCCAGGATCATTTTTGGTGGAAAACGGCATACCGACGGTATACCGGTGTATACCGACGGTATACCGGTTTTTGTTCACATAAAGTTTCTGTTTACAAAACCGGCATACCGACGGCATACCGGTCCATACCGACGGTATACCGCTTCCGAAACGTTGAAATTCCAACGGTCGGATTTCCAGCCATTAATGATCCCAACGGCTATATTTCTAGCCGTTGCAATCCCAGACCGGTATACCGCCGGTATGCCGGATCATACCGACGGTATGCCGGTTCGTGGACTGAAAAGTTGCCTTGAGCTCTTTTCAATGCTTTGGTTATAAATAGCCTTGAACCCCTTCATTCAAGGTTGATACTTTGAGCCTAAAAATTTCTAAACCACCAAAGCCTATCCACAAACAACTCTACAAAGCTTTCATTTGCCATTCACAAATTGTGTTAGAGTTATTGAGTTGAAAAGTAAGATCTTCATCCTATTGTATAAGGAGATCAAAACCTATTGTGAAAGGTTGAAGTTGGAGAGTCTTCGTATCCAAACTCTCGGTTGAAGTTGGGGAGTCTTCGTATCCAAACTCTCGGTTGAAGTCGGAGAGCCCTTCGGATTAAAGCTCTTGTGTAAGAAGTTGGCGAGTTCTTCGGATCCAAACTCGTGTGTAACTATTTGCTCAAATAGTGGATTAAAGCCGGAGAGAGTTCCGGGACTGGACTGCCTCTTAGGAGGATACCAGGATATATCGGGTGTCAGTATTGTGTTTGCTTCTTCTCTTGCACTTATATTTTTAAATTGCCAATTAGCTTGTGCTAAGTGCTTGATTAGTTAGCTTGACCCTATTCACCCCCCCCTCTAGGGTTCCTACACGTTCTTCCCTAATTTATTCGAAAATTTTGTACATTCTATTCGAAACCCTAGAATATTTTTAATTCTTAAAAAAGTTTTGATAAAATAGGTTTAGAATCTCTTTCACGTTCTCTTCCCTAATTTTCGAACTCAAGAAACCCACATTTTATGTTGAAACCCTAACCCTAGAACACGACAAACTAGCATGTCGTTGTGGCAGTTCGGGTCTCATAACAGTAGGACTGCCAGGCCTGTGGCAGTCCTACTGAAAATCAGGACTGCCAGAGTCCTGGCAGTCCTCTTGTGAAAGAGGACTGCCAGGACTGTGGCAGTCCTGATTTTCAGTAGGACTGCCACAGGCCTGGCAGTCCTACTGTTATGACATATGGGGGTGGGTAATGCATGCTGTTTCTATTATTTAATAAATGTATGTTGTCATGCAGTCCATCGGCCGCTAACAGAAGAATACGGCCCACCGCGTCAAAGCGGAAGGAACGTGCGGGACGTCCTCTCGAGCGTCCGATAACAATTTCCGAACCGGCGCCCCAAGTTCGGTCTCGGACGTCGCCACCGGCACGTCAAGCTCGGTCGAAGCAACGAGCTCCTACTCCTATGCGTTCTTCCGATGACGACGACGATGACGTGCCAATTGGCCGACTCCAACCAGTTTCTTTATTTCATGGCATGATCACATGCTATGATATCACGGAGCCGTACATGTCCGATAGAGTACTTCGTCAGTTTGGCTTCGTGCAAATTGTGCCGAAGCGCACACTACGACTGTTGGAGCCTCCGCACGGAACACAACCTTTAAATTACAAACCGGCAGATTTCGACTGGGTGACCGACTTTTACTCCGAGTGGCAACGACATGTACTTCGAGAATCTGAAAGACGATCGGTCACCCTAATGGCCGACTGCAGCGAGGACTACATGCCGTACTTCCTGGGGGTCGGACATCATAAGTTATCAAACCCTACAAACCCGGGTCCCATGGCCGTCGGAGCAATTGGAGCTCTTCCTTCCAAAAATGTCTTGTATACTGGGTTGGTGAGGATGGTGAGTTCTGTATTTGTAATTAGACTGAGATTTTCATGTTTGTAGACTTAATTCACTTATACTTTCATTTATAGTCTCAAAAGGTGAAGGAATTGGCCCAGACACTCCGGAGAGGTTGCCAAAGTGACACTAGTATCGCGATCGCCAACGAGCTTGATCGCATCGACGACGTGGTCGAGTTCCCCTTCATGAATAATAGGGAGTCTCGTTCAAAGGCCCGGCATGATATGTAGTTGGATGTGGAATGATCATTAGTTAGATGTAATCTGGATATTTTTGTAAAGATGCTTTTGTTGTTTGAAACTTGAATAATATATTTGTTGTTTGGAAACTTAAGTTGTTGGGCAGACTTTTGAATGATATGTAGTTGACACTTATGTTATTTTTTTGAAGTTGGATATTTTTTCTGATATGTAGTTGTGATTTATGTTGTTATTTATGTACATGTTGGATATGTAGTTGTCTGATATGTACTTGTTATTTACGTACATGTTGGATATGTAGTTGTCTGATATGTAGTTGTTATTTACGTTTGGAAACTTAAGTTGTTGGCCAATTCCTGATATTCTTGATTTAGTATCAGAGGACTGCCACTCCCCTGGCAGTCCTATACAAAAGGAGGACTGCCAGGGGGGTGGCAGTCCTATTTATAACTCTCTGTAATGAGAGTTTGAAACTGAAATTCTCTGTCACAGAGAGTTTCAATTAGGACTGCCACCCACCTGGCAGTCCTATACAAAAGGAGGACTGCCAGGGTGGTGGCAGTCCTAATTGAAACTTGCTGTTACAGCAAGTTTCAATTAGGACTGCCAGCACTCTGGCAGTCCTTCATAAGTGTAGGACTGCCAGGGGGGTGGCAGTCCTATTTGTAAGTCATTGAATTAATATTTGTTTGCGATTCATAAAATTTTGGCAAAAGTGCTAAAACGGAGGTCCAAACATCATTTTTTTGCGATTCTAAAATTTCGAAAGGCTGTCTAACGGTGAAGCGGTTAATCTCAGGCTCCTCGAAAATACGCTCATTTTGCGACAAACCGGGCCTCGTTTCGACCTTCCAGTCAAAAGTTATGGCCCTCCAAAGT
This sequence comes from Iris pallida, assembly GCA_029216955.1. Lineage (NCBI taxonomy): Eukaryota > Viridiplantae > Streptophyta > Magnoliopsida > Asparagales > Iridaceae > Iris > Iris pallida. Next base: position 43,754,106 of record JANAVB010001800.1, read on the forward strand.
TTCAACTGACCATAAAATGCAGGAGAATGACCATTCTCCGTGTAAATTAACACGGATAATGGCAGAATGGACATTCTCCGTGTTTCTAACACGGAGAATGGACATTCTCCGTCTTAATTTACACGGAGAATGGTCATTCCAGTGTTAAAACGCAGGAGAATGACCATTCTCCGTCTTAATTTACACGGAGAATGGCCATTCTCCGTGTAATTTAGCACGGAGAATGGTCATTCTCCGTGTAATTTTCACGGAGAATGGCCATTCTTCGTGTTAATTTACACGGAGAATGTCATTCTCCGTGTTAGAAACACGGAGAATGCCATTCTCCGTGTTAATTTACACGGAGAATGGTCATTCTCCTGCATTTTAACACTGGAATGACCATTCTCCGTGCTAAATTACACGGAGAATGGCCATTCTCCGTGCTAAAACATAGGAGAATGGTCATTTATATAACAACAAGTTTCAATTAGGACTGTCAGCACCCTGGCAGTCCTCCTCTTGTGTAGGACTGCCAGGGGTGTGACAGTCCTAATTGAAACTCTCTGTGATAGAGAGTTTCAAAACTCTCATCACAAAGACTTACAAATAGGACTGCCACCCTCCTGGCAGTCCTATATTAAATTAGGACTGTCAGGGTGCTGACAGTCCTAATTTAATGTAGGACTGCCATGGGGGTGGCAGTCCTGATACTGGATCGGATAGCCATTCTCCGTGAAAATTACACGGAAAATGGCCATTCTCCGTGCTAAATTACACGGAGAATAGCCATTCTCCGTGCTAAAACACAGGAGAATGGCCATTTATATAACAACAAGTTTCAATTAGGACTGCCAGCACCCTGGCAGTCCTAATTCAATGTAGGACTGCCAGGGGGGTGGCAGTCCTGATATTGGATCTAATACTTTAACAAATTGGTATATTTTGCCACACATACATGCACACAGGTAAACACATATAACACAGATAGCACACAGGTAAACACATATAACATACTGAACTTCATATTTCACTGTATACAAAATTTACTCCATATAGATTAGTGGACTTCATATTTCACTATATACAAAAGTGATCCTCCATATACAAAATGTCAAACTGTAAATACATCCATACTTAGTCGATTTCGACGTCGTAGTGGTCAGCAGGTAAGTCTCTTGGCTCCTCAAACTTCAACAACTTCTTACAATGGTTGATCTGATCAACGAAAGGTGTGGTCCAAGCGATGGCTTCGACCGGTGCTCTTTTGTACCAAACTGTTGAAGGTGGAGGAATCGGAGAATGAGCGATCATCTTTAGTATAACGAAGTGATCCCCGATCAGACCTATAGTACATAGGTTAGACACTCCGTGGTCCGTCAGAGGAGCGCACATCGGAAATAATGTATTGTTAATATCCGACGAGATAAGTACAACAGGTATCATGTACCTATTAGCAAATAAATAGCCGGCAGACGGGACTGACATGTAGTGGTCTTTTTCGGTAACACTGTCGGTGCAAGGGATACTTAACAACAAACTTGCAACCGTTTCTTCGTTTAGGATGCGGGAGTAGAATGGAAGACGAGTCTCTAACTCCTCGTACAACTCCTGCCTCACCCGTCTCCATCCGTCTTTGTCATCATAACCAAGTTGCCTTGCAAGCGCATGAAATCCGCAATGGCCATCACCGGGGACATCGACAATATACCAAATGTAACTTCGAAGCGCAGGTTGAAATTTGTCAATATACAAAATCGTTGTTTGGCTTGCAACGGTATCTTCTCTTGGGAGGTCCATTTTCTCCATTTTTCGGCGAACGACAAGCTTGCCCTTCCGTGCAGACGAAGGTTGCTATAAGCTTCGTTCAACATACTCAAAGTACGATGGATCTCTCTTAGTCAACTCCAGCCTTCTCTTCTGTGAACTAGTCAATCTTGTTTGAGGCCTGCCTTTAGGATTGGAAACAACGGACGGCTCATGCATTCTAGTACTCATCGGACATGCAATTTCTTGGATTTTAAGCTCAATGGACATCCGTTCCGCTCCTACTGAGGCACACCACCTTACGTAGAGAAGTTTCACTTGTGACAAAGAGAAGAAATCATCGTCTGTCTTCACCAGGGACATCATAGACAACTGCCTCCAACGTTGATCGACAACATATACTGGAATAGGAATGGATTCACGACGATATTCATTAATCTGATGTGCACAAGGGAGGCCCAGTGTATGTTGATATACACACCCGCAAACCTCGGGATCAAACCCGACAAACTTTGACCTTTCAATCTCATCAACTATTAAGGCCAACGCCTTGTGAGATACCACGTGCATTAAAGCATCTAAGAGTACTTCCTTTCTATGCTCATGCTTGACTATATTCAAACTCATCTCAAATGATGCCTTAATTTCATTCACCGTCCGGTCTACTGATAAATGTATAGCTTGCCAAACAGAGACAAAGTTGCCGAGAGATGATTTTAGGTGTCTCTTCAATAAAGAGTGTGCTCCTTCGACACGGTTGGTAGTTGTCGTGCCGTAATGCTTCACCACATTCGACTATGCTAAGACGAATTGTTCTTTGTGCGGTTCAAGCCATGTATCTTTGATGTAAGAAATGTATGCCGGCTCCCTCGTCTCCCACTTTTGCTTGAACAAGTACCATGCGGCGTCGTAACTGGCAATCGTAGAGGCTCGCCACACACAATTCCAATTATCGATTTTACCATCCTCCTTCCGAAACTTCAACTTACATTGGGCTTGAATATTACGATTGACATGCCAAGTGCATAGCAATGTATCCGCTTGAGGAAAAACAATACGAATAGCATTAACTAGGGCATACTCTCTGTCGGTAACAAATACTGATGGCTCTGTATGACCAGTGTCAAGTGTTTTCAGTTTCTCCAATGCCCATGTGTAGTCTTCAAGTTTCTCACTCTTCATGAAGCAAAATGCCACTGGAAATGTTTTCCAAGTAGAGGTGAACCCGACAACATGAAAGAGAGGCATCTTGAACTTATTGGTCTTATACGTGCAATCAAGGACTAACACGTCGGCAAAAGACCTGGCCAAACTTGTGCAATCGGGATGAGCCCAAAAGATTGAAATTACTTCATTACTTTGGGGATGTCTTCTATGGAACTCAACATAATGATTATCGGCAAGCAACTTGAGCACTTCTTGCATCGCGATTCTTGATTTCGTCCGAACAGCGTTTGAAGAAGATAGGGCGTTGTATATTGACTTCATTGTAGACTTGTTCTTCTCGTCTTCATGTCGTATGACAGAATATATTTGTCTCGGTGCAACTCCGGAGGTGGACAAGTCTTCGACTATCTTCTTCTCCGTATGGTTCAACCGTCCGACATACGGATGACCCAATAGTGTCTCGGCAATCTCATGGTTGTGGGTTCCATTCTTCACTTCTACTGTCCATTTCCCTTCTTCTTCGTTTCTAATATGTATCGTGAATGGACAACCACATTTTCTCGTTCCAACATTTTTTCTTGGAACTTTACTTTGGTTAACTGTGTTTTTCTTGTGCGTTCTGAACACACCACCTCTTTCACAGCCAACCACCACAGTTTGTCGTCCCGGTCGATTTCGGGCCGATCTGGATATCACTAGCACTATGTTGTTTTCCCGTCCAACTTTTCGACACCAATGTACCGCACCTCGTTTGATTCAAAACAAAGATCGGTCCAAAATAAATGGGGTACATTGATTGCAATTGGAGCCGGTACCACAAAATCGGAAGATCTCAAGTCCTACAATATAACTTAAAAGTTAGTACAATTAGACAACATCATAAAGCAAATAGGTTTCATAGATTAGGACCGTGCATAAGGTTGGTGTCCATAAATAGCAAATTGTGTTAATAACAAGACCGTCTTATGTACAGCAATTGATGTCCATAAATATCAAACACCTTTACTAAATGTATTGACTAAAACTTTGCATTCAGGTATAACAAATTAGGACTGCAAGAGAGGTGGCAGTCCTTCACATAAGAAGGACTGCCAGGACCCTGGCAGTCCTACACATATGTAGGACTGTCAGGGTCCTGGCAGTCCTTCTTATGTGAAGGATTGCCACCACTCTTGTAGTCCTAGTCTATGATCGGAACTGCCAGGGTGTTGGCAGTCCTTTGTGTCACAACACGAATTTTAACCCGATGAAAAGTTAAAATTTGGTTACCAAGAGGGCTTCCGATGCATCAAAGTGGTCTTCGGACGTGGCGGTAACGTGTTCTTCAGACATGGCGGAAACATTTGATGATCTCGGTTATTCCATGTTCAATATTTTTCTACATTAAACACATAATTCAACTTTTATATGTGAAATTCATGTTTAAAACATTAAACATATATTAATTCTTTGACTTACCAATAAATGGGAGAAGTCAATGACCTAGAGTTGAGGGAGAGAACAATTTGAAAAAAATGTATGGAGAAAAGAAAAGAGTTGGGGTTAAATTCTTTGACCTAGAGTTGAGGGAGAGAAGAAAAGAGTTGAGGGAGAAAAAAAAAGAGAAGAGGGAGAGAGAAAATAAAAATAAAAGTTGGTATTTATACCTTTGCTTGGGCTAGTCCCGAGTAAAAAATTTTGATGGCAAACTTGTAATATTTTGAAAATTTTTTGGGCTAGCCCCTAGCAAAAAGGGTGGTGCCCTTAGAAAAAACCTATAAAATTTAAATTATGTTAAAATATTTTAAATATAATTTGAATATATTTTAGTTATGATTTATTATAAATATATTTTAAAACTTTTGGGTATGTGCTTAGTTAGATAATATTATTTAATTAGTTGAAATATAATTTAAATTCTAAAATATTTTAGTATTTTTACTCATATAGGAGAATTTTAGGTTTTAATTTTATTTTAAATTACTTGAGAAAATAACTACAATCATCAGACTTAATTTTTTTAAAATTTTTTAAAACGAAATGGTTGATGAAATACGCACGGCTTAGACGGCTCAATCTTGAGCCGTTTTGAAGCCCTTTTATATTAGTAGATATTATTAAGGGTCTGCTTCGCAATTGCACGGATAGCGGCTATTAGATGTTTTTAGAATAACGGTTATGAGGGGTTCGATTTTGGGTAGATTTCAAGTAGCGGCTTTTAAACTAGGCCACTCCATGCTTTGTAATTCACTAACGGTTCTGAAAGTTTTTTACACGAGTAAAATTAAATAGGAAAGGGTATTAGTAGTTATAATTATATATTTTTTGTGAGGATATAAATATAATAAAATAATAAAATCCTTCAAAACCCACCGATTTGGGATGTTTATAAAGCCATCCAAAATTATATTACATCGATTTTGGAAAAAATTTGAGCCGACCAAAACCAGTGCCTCAAAAAAAATTAACAAGCATAAAATTAACAAGCAGAGGTTTTCATAAACGGTTGGTTCAAAAATACCTCAAAATTGGTGAAAATACTGTTACCAAGTCTGCTTCAATTGGGAAAAAAGATACCGTTATTGGCACTTCTAAAATGTCATCCTGCACTCCTCTTTAAATTTCTAACATTTAAATTTCAAATTTGTCCCTCTACTAAGATTATTGGCACACCTAAAATATCATCCTGCACTCCTCCCTTCATGCATGCACAAATTAATGTCATATTTAATGCATAGGTATATTTGGAATTAGAATGATAAAAAATTAAGAGGAGTGCATGATGACATTTTAGTAGTGTCAACAACAGCACACAAAAAAAACATTAAAAAATGAAGGGAGGTTAAGTGGGGAGGAGAGTGAGAGAAGATTAAAAAAATTATAATAGTTATAAAAAAATTATTACATATTTTATAAAATTTAATTTAATTGAAACTTTAATTAGAACTTGTCAAAATATTTTCACAAATAAGAAAGTTACAGAGCAGCATGTTGAAAGCAAGAAGAATGAAAAAAAAGTTATAATATTTTATAGGAGAAATAAAGAGTATTTATAACTTTTGAAACAAAACCCTTCAATGCTCCTCATAACCTTCCGATTTGAGGGATTGAAAAAAAATAAACAAAAGAGTGTAAAAAAAACGATAATTTAACCCTCTATAACCTCCTCCTTCTAAACCTCCACTCTCAAACCAAGCATAGTTTTTGTTTCCTCTCACTTAACTTTTTCTCACTTAACTATCTTAATCCTCAATCCAACTTGGCAATTTTTGGGTAGCGGTTAAGATGTGTTTTTAGAGTACCCTTTATGAGCGGTTATAAGGGGTCTGATTTTGGATGATCTTAAATATCAGTTTTTAAACCAGTCCAACCATGCTTGGTAATTCATTAACGACTGGTTCTAAATTTTTTTACAATAATAAAATCGTCTATATGTCCATATATAAACTAAAGTTCTCCCATAGTTTTATTTCTGATGTCGAAGTCTTCTTGATACATGATTCTTGGAGATATATTTATGTGTGTGTATCATATAGTGTTCAACATCGACAATAACCAAATAGGATTTATAAGAAAAATCGTCTGAAGATGATCATTATAAGAATGTTCTTATGGATAAAAATATGAGAGACTATAGAAAAACAAGATTTAAATAAATCACCGAAGGAAGTAGTCATAGTTTGGAGTAAATAGAAGAGAAGCAAAGATGAGAAATCGAGAGAAAATATGGTAGGGTATTAATAGTTATAATTATTATTTTTAGGATATAAATTAAATTAAATAATAAAAACTTTCAAAATCTATCGATTTGGGGTATTTATAAAGACACCCAAAATTATACTACACCGGATTTGGGAGATTTGTGAGGTGACCAAAACCAGTGCCTCAAAAAAAATTGTCAAGCAGAATTTTTTTAAACACTTCATAAACGGCTGGCTCAAAAACCCTCCAAAACTAATGAAAATATCGTTGTCAAGCATACCCTAAGGGCAACACACAAACTAATATGGGCTATCACATATTTTACAAAATATATTATCTTTATTCCCAAATTATTATTCAAAAAATATTGATGGATAAGACACCATTTTAATAACCCAAACTCTTATTCATGTTAGGGGACAACACACAATCTCAATAGCCCAAACCCTAATTTGTTTTTCCTCTCATCACAACTTTCTCTTCCTCTTCCTCTTGCAATATATTTCTCTTTCGAAATGGTTTCGAATTCCATTATAGAGTTTGGAAGCTTTAGAAATTGTAACAGTGATAGTTCTTCATCGTCCCCAACCTGACAAGAGGAAGAGAAAGAGAAAGTTGTGTGAAAGGGAGAAGAATTTGGATGTTCGAAATGGTTTGTTGTCCCCTAACAAATTGTGTGTAACCCCTACTATATTTATAATATAAGAGTGATGCCCCAATCATATGATAGCCTCTATCACTTTTGGTGATGCCCTTAGTAAATTTTCTTTAAAAATGCAGGAGGAAAAAAAAAAGATGTGTGGTTTAGGTTCTACTAACCGTGTCCCCGTGCCAGGATCGGATGCTGGGAACTCTTATGGAAGAAGAGAAGAGGGGAGAAAGACCAAATGTTTATTTAATAGAGCAAACAATCTTGGAATCGGTTTATCCTTATGCTTATATATAAGGATATATTTGTTACAAAGGATAAGACATTTTACAAGGGATAACAAACATATTACTTAGAGCATCTCCAACCCTATTGTCTTGTTTTGTGTTGTGAATCCTATGTGGCATGAGGCACAAGACAATGTCTTTCCTATGTGGCAAGATGATATTCACACAAGACAATGAGATAAAAATGTGTTCTCCAATGCAAAAGTTTGAGAAGACAATAAAATTATATTTTTTTCAACTTCCAAGACAACTTTTTCACTTCTTTTATATATATATATATATATTGAATATATATATATATATATATATATATATATATATATATATATATATATATATATATTGAATATATATATTTTGAATATATATATTGAATATATATATATATATATTTTTTGAATATATATATATATATATATATATATATATATATATATATATATATATATATATATATATATATATATATATATATATATATATTGAATATATATATATATATATATATATATATATATATATATATATATATATATATATATATATATATATTGAATATATATATTTTGAATATATATATTGAATATATATATATATATTTTTGAATATATATATATATATATATATATATATATATATATATATATATATATATATATATATATATTGAATATATATATATATATATTTTGAATATATATATATATATCTATATATCTATATATATATATATATATATATATATATATATATATATATTCAAAATATATATATATATATATTCAATATATATATATATATATATATATATATATATATATATATATTCATAATTGATGATGTGGACATAAAGTCATTGTGAAGTGCATTGTCTAGATCTAGACAACCAACTTCACATTCTCCTTGCCATGTCATTGCCATGTCAACTTCACAATTTATTTTACATTTGCATTGGAGAAGTACTTTTGAAAAAAATGCTTGTCATTCCTATGTGGCAACCAACCATTTTTATGTCTTTAAATTCTGAACTGGTGTTTGTGACTCCACAGGTATGGTCATTCTAAATCTCGTATACCAGTTCAGAATTTAAAGACATAAAACAATTCCAAATAAAATTCTACAAACCCAATGTATCAAGCTGGAATACAAATCCAGACAAAAGCTAGTTAAACTAAGTCACTACAGGCGGTCCGTCCTCTACGTACATCGGATCCACATACAGGTCCTGGCCGTAGACTCCATCTATGCTAAACCCGTAGTAGGTCGGACAATCTGCATCTAAATCCTCTGAAAAACAATGGGGGTTATCCTGTCAGGATATGAGCAAGTACAAACGCCAATAACAGTTCCATATGAATTGACAAATACTATAAGAGACAATTATAATGAATTACAAGACGAAATGTCAAAACTGGAAGTAAAACAGTACAAGAGAACTGGATATCATGTCATGGGTGAGATATAAGATAAAACTGGAATATAAGCAGTGAATATAAATCTGATGTACGATGTAAACATAAAAAAGTGCCTTGAGTATTAGAGCGCTATGTGATCGGCTTGGATCAAGATCAGACTGTTCCATTTGACCGACTATCATAGGAAATGCATATATAGGGTCAAGCTGTCAACATGGAAAGCGAGCACAAGAAGTAACATGTCGAACTACACCCTACGTGCAGTGAGGGTGGAGCCAGCACAGAAAAAGTTATAGGATGGATATTGATCACATAACCTCTAATAACTCCCCATCTCCGAATAGTATAATGGATCCAACTATGACACGGGATTTAAAAGCAGGGGGCCAGCCCACTCCCAAATCTGTGTCTATACAAGTACATGAAACAAGTTCGAACAGTGTACTCATATACCATATAAACTAGGAATAACATCTCATGACGAGATCCAACGTATACTAGTCCGTGTATCCTCGTGTCAAGAATCAAGTAAAATACTACAACTGAATCGGATATAGTAGATATCAAAGCAATAAAAAATATCATAAAATATACTCGCATGCTGTCCTGAGCTGAGGAAATCGATACTACCAATCACTCAAATGAGCCACGAACGGTCAACTCGCACAACAGTCTTCTAATGCTAAAACAGACATTACCAACGTTTTCAGAATAGACAAATTAGATAGAATAGCCTACCCATAAGTCCAATTTTGGACACAGGGGCAAAACGATAATTTTGAATCAAAATGGTGTCCACCGTTGGATCCACTTTGTACCAAAAAATATGCTAGTATCTACGGTCTCTAAAGTCATCAAACTATATGTATATGGGTCCGATTTGACGAGACGAACCCAACCGTATGTCCAAAGTTGGATTCCGGTGGGCCGTGCACAAATTCGCCCGTTGGATCGGGTCGCGGGCCCGCCAAAATAGCGTTCTGGTCGACCTTCTCAGAATCGGATCAAACTTGGCATAAAGGAGCAAAAAAATGATACGGTCCTGTTGGCGTAAGTTTTGTCTCGAGATGACGAACGTGCACAAAGCAATTGACAAATTTACAAAAAGACCGATACGGTAAATTTCGACGGATACGCATCAAATTCGTCGCACACACGCAACCAATTTGAATTCCGTCAAAGTTCACACGTCTGTGAAGTCGATACGCACCTTTCGATACTTTCGGTTCGCGACCACGTCGCCCGATTTGTCGGGTCACACGCCGTATCGGGACGTTTTCCTAAAATTTTATATTTTGAAACATTATTTTTCTTGATTTTGGAGATCGGTTTTCTCGACTCCTGGTTAATGAAATCAGAATCTACAAAAAGGGCTACAAAGTCCTATATGTTTTCTATAAGTCTCTTCAGATAAATTTTTAGGTTCGTCCATCCATCGTTCCAGAAACGACTTCCAAATAGGCTCTACAAACAGTTTTAATGTTCTGTTTTAAACAGTTTTTCGATAAACTTTCCATCGATTTTTTGGATAGGGCGTTTACTTACAACGAAATATACTTATTAGGATTCCTAGAGGGTTATATTGGCTCTCCAAAATATTTTACGGATTGAAAAATTATGGAGCGATGAGGGAGGAATCGGGGTCTAAATTTGTGTACCTTGCTGGCAGAATTGCTGGATTGCACGCGGTTGTGGGTGCGGTTTCGGCGGTGGCCGGCGGTTCCGGCAGCTAGGGAGGCGCGCAGTTGGTCGACGGCAGGTCCAAGGTGCGCGGCTAGGTTAGGATTAGGTTTTAGTTAGGGTTTAGAGAGAGAGAGAGAGAACTCTCGATCGTATATAAAGGGGGGTCGGGTTTGGCCGAAGCCCAAAGGGCTCGGGTTGGGCTTTGATAGCTGTTGTGCTTGGTTTGTTAAGGAAAGGCTATGCTGGCTGTGTGGTTGTTTGTTTGTTTTATTTGTCTTATTCTTTTGCTTTTCTTTTATTAGCTAATATTATATATATAATCCATATATATATACACTTATATATATATATATATATATATATATATATATATATATATATATATATATATATATATATATATATATATATATATATACACACACACACATACATACATATATACATACATATATACATTTATTTATATAATACAACTTATGTCACGCCCCGCTCCCGTAGGAGCGATCGTCCTCGCTAAGGCGTGATGCCGCACGAGCTTAGATTGTGCTCGTGCAAGGCAGTTTCATAATGACCGATTACAGCGGCGGCGACGGGGTCGTCGCACAGAAGTCCCAAGCAGAAGCATTGAACATGCAGCAGAAATTTAGAATCAAAACACAAGTTATTCAAAAGAGATCTTTATTGATATTGAACAATCAGATTACAATAGGCGCAAGGCCATGATTACAAGTCTCTTATGCTCACTTTTCTTTCATTATACAAGTCACTCTGCTCTCTCTCATCTTTCAATACAATGCTTGAGCCAACGGAAGTTTCGGAAGGCAATGTCCATACATTATGTCCCGTATAAGTCTTGACTTCACGCGGCCGCACGCTTCGAGTCGCCAAGGAACTCCGTGCCTCGACGCATCCAAGCGAGCTCCGCGCCATGAGCTTCTACACATGAAAACTATGTGGGTGTCAGTACTCAACTGTACTGGTGGAGTGAGCTCCTCGCCCATCCATACAAAACCGACACGTTCATTTACTTTTTGCAATATAAGTCTCTTTACGATTGTCTTTCTAGTCTTGCCTTAGGATCAATTTAGAAATGAGACGTCTTGGCCTATATTCGGCAACGCAACGACAGGGTCATGGTATACTCTATTCGTGACTTCAACATATTCGAGACAGTGCCTCGCCGAGAAGAAACCTATGCAACTCAACCGTGCCAAGACGTGCACCTCTTTCATGTGCCTCTAGATATTCTCGTGCCAACGACGTCAAGGGGACGACTTGTGCTGGTCGTGCCTCTAGACCTTGCTTAGACTTGTTCATGCTTCAAGATTGAGGCCGTGCCTCGCAACTTATCAAGACTTATCCATGCTACCGCCTTGCGGCCTTCCTGTTCGAGTCATAAACCAACTTAGACAAGACTTGTGAAACATAGTATCGATTTTATGAACATTCCGATGCCAAGTATCGTGCCAAGCACGGTGCCTATACTGCAGCCCAATCTTAGGCCCAGACATTGTGTTACCGATTGGACATGCATTCAAGTTTTAGACTCAATCCAAAGGCATACACGCGGTTTACCGCTATTCTGCCGACCCATCTATATGAGTGGTCACTAGCAATGTCAAGCTATCTTGGACACGGCTCGGAGATATCGGCTCGTCCCTCCGTGGGTATCTAGCCCCGGAAGTGCCAAGTATCTCCTATGCGGTTATCCAGCATCCTACCTTGAGCCGCACTCGCTTCCCCCGGGCCGACATGATCCCGGCGCCCCGGCGATCACTCGAGAAGACTACACCTTGTCGACAAGTTGTCCAATGACCATGCAAGACACAACTTGATCTACCAAGTCCTTCCTTATTCATGACCATGTTTTTCCTCTTTCTATCGAGACTCCCAAGTAGCGGGACCGATCTCGAGTGCTTGCTTATCCAGACTTATCGAGACTCCCAAGTAGCGGGACCGATCTCGTGTGCGAGACTGTCACGACCCGTACCCTGATTAGGGACACGAGAACGTGGGTACGTCCAGCCAACGCCGCAGTGTCGGCGGTAGAACGCTGTATAGGTCATCTATAATATCTAACATCTAACAACAAGATATATAAACCTGTCATCTCCGTACGGAGGTATAACATAACATCTCAACTCTATATCTCAAACACAAGTCTAGGAAAGATAGAGCATGATATGGAATCAGATGAAAGGAAGAAACTGAATATAAATAGAGTTATCACACCACACAAAGTAGATGTCTAACATAAATAAGTACAAGACCTGAAATATAACTAAGTCACAACTAACAATCGGAACAATCCGATACAAAATGAAAACTATAAACACTAGACTAGACTAGGCACCCTCTACTGAGCTAGATGCTCCTCAGGCTCCTGAATGTCACCCTCATGTGTCCCATAGAAGGTAGGACAGTCACCATCATCATCTGTAATATTTTCAACAGGTCCAGTCAGGACAGGAACGAGCACAATACATCTCACGTAGTTCATATCATGTTGAGAAATATAAAGCATGCAAAGAGTAAGATACATGGACTGTAAAGAAATATATATAAAAACGAGAGAGATTTGATAACTGGAAATATCTATATACATGATAAGTAAGAACTGTAGGTAACCTGTGATTTAGAGCATGAGATGGTTATATAAACGGGTTAGGACAATGCAAGGGTAACTCCATCATACGTGAGTGTACCATGGATATATACATGATTTCACAAGATTTCACAAGATGGGATTTTTGATCACATAACCATTTCCTACTCACCCTTCCCAATCAATACACAAGGATCCAGTCAAGTTACGTTACCTTGCACAAGAGGTTTTTATCATATTTGCTCACATGATCATGAGAGTACAAGATTGCACAAGAGTATACATGAATAGAGGTGTACATAAAATACAAGATGTTCGTGAAAAGCACATGACAACTGTATTTGATGCACCCCGAGGGGGATAACATCGCATGATAAGATCCATATAGTACCAATCCGTGATAATAACGTGACAGCATCATGTAAAGTACTAGAGTAAGAATATAAATCCTAACAAGTATGAAATGATCAGAGAATGTACTCGCCTGTGGTCCTGAGCTGATAAGGTGAACAGATGCTCAGAGTAATCACAGACCTAAAGATGAGATACTACAAGTCAAAACATGGTTTAATAATGAAAGGAAAGCTAATCTAATCATGATATGCAAGTCTAAGTCAAAACTAGGTCAAACTAAGTTACACCAAGCTAAACTAGGTCACACTAGGTCATACTAAGCCAAACTGGGTCACACTAGGACAACCAAGGTCAAACAAGGTCACAGGAAGTCAATCCAAGTCAAACTAGGTCAATTTGGGTCAAGGTTGACTTACAGTTGACTTTTGGTAAAAAAGTCAACTTTGGTCAACATTGAGTCAACTCTAGGTCAAACAAGTCAAATGTTGACTAACAGTCGATTTTCAGTCAACTGGTCAACTCTGGTTTGGTTTTGGTCAATTCTAAGTCAAGTGTTGACTTGAAGTTGACTTTTGGTCAAAAAGTCAACTCTTGGTCAACAGAGGTCAAGACTAGCCTAAACTACCCTCATCTAGTCATTACCTACCAAGACAACTTATTTCTAACCCCATCTTAGAAGTCAAACTCAATATCTCATTAATACCCTATTTCCTACATTTCCTTCTCCTTATTCTCCGTCTCCTTCTCCTTATTCTCCGTCTTATTCTTCTTATTCTCCGTCTCCTATTTCTCATTCTCCGTCTCCTTCTCCTTATTCTCCGTCTCCTTCTCCTTATTCTCCGTCTCTTATTTCTCCGTCTCCTTCTCCTTATTCTCCGTCTCCTTCTCCTTATTCTCTGTCTCTTATTTCTCCGTCTCCTTCTCCTTATTCTCCGTCTCCTTCTCCTTATTCTCCATCTCTTATTTCTCCGTCTCCTTCTCCTTATTCTCCGTCTCCTTCTCCTTATTCTCCGTCTCTTATTTCTCCGTCTCCTTCTCCTTACCACTGCTGCTCCTAATGCCTAAACTGCTGCTGCTGCTACTGGGCTTATGCTGCTGCTGCCACTTCCTACTGCTGCTGCTATTTCTTATTCCTTCTTCTTCTACTTCTATTCCTCTCTCCCAAACTCTCATTCTCTTCCTCTAAAATCACACACACACACATCCATATCTATATATATATATATATATAAACTCACAAACACATATACCCATCTACATATATATATATATAGACACTCATACACACTCATATCTATATATATAAATACACACACACACACACACACACACACACACACACACACACACACACACACATATATATATATATATATATATATATATATATATATATATATATATATATATATATATATATAATGCATACACACACACACACACACACACACACACATATAGAAATATATATATACACATATATATATTTCTCTCTAAAAAGGAAAACCCCTAATAAATCCTTAAACTAGGTTTTTGGAAAACCTATAAAAGCTATGGTCATTAAGTAGAGAATGGTCTCCTCCATATTTGTTGTGAAGGAAAAAATGCAAGAGAGGAAATTTATAGGGGTTAATGAGCATACCTATAATTGGTTTCCTTGAGGAAGAAGAAGCTTCAAAGAAAAGAATGAAATAAAAAGAGAGAGTTTACTTTGGAGTGAAGCAAAGGAGAGGGGGTGCTCCACACATGGCCGGCCACATTATAGAGGGTTGGGGGCATTTGGCAATTTACCAAAATGCCCTCCAAGTCAAAGAAATGAGTGGTTTGAGTTGGGGTCAAAATGGTAACTTGAAAACTCCTAATTTTAAGTTCTAAATCTAATTCTAATCCCTAATCCCACTAAAATCAAATGGGATTAGTCAAATATAAATATCTGGGTTTGGTCATGACAAGTTGATCGGTTCCAGTTGGGTCCCGATCAGAGTCTAAGCTACCCCGGGTCTCCGATACAAGTCGGAATGAGCTGAAATTCGAACCCGACTCAAATAACCCCAAAACAATATCATAAATAATAAAATAAATTTCAAAAATATTCAAAAGTACAAAATGACAAAAATACCCCACTTCCTAAAAACTGGGGGTGACAAATCTATCCACATTAAAAAAATTTGTCCTCGAAATTAAAACAAAGCAATCACAGAAAAACACACGCAGAAAACAATCCCTCTCGAATACTTCCACAGAAAAAAAAATTCAGCAAAATAAAAATCTCTTAAGACACAACAACACTTGCAAATAAAAACTGTTACGTGTCCGACACGGACACGAAACCATCACAAAATCTCACCTATCAAAAGCCAAATCAACAATCACCAATACAAAATATCAAAATAAATCAAAGAGGTCCAATGACCAAAATAACCTTGGGCCAGAAATGATACTGAAAATATCCTAATCACACGGTTAGGCTCTAGGTCAAACAATCTCTAAGGTTTCACTAGCAAAACATTAAAATCACAAATCATGGCTTAAAAAATTTAAAATGATTAAAATCTCCAAAATCAAAGCATGAATTTAAATGACAATAATTAAATAACTAAAACTATAAAATTTAAAATCACTCTCAATTAGAAACCTGGTGCTACACGTCTATCCACCTTAAAAATTTTATCCTAAAAAATTAAAACAAAGTAAACACAGAAAAATCATGCAGTTCGATAATCGTATGCGTCTGTCCAATCATCATGATACTCAGAATCTCCGTCATGCTAGTGAGCAAGGCTACGATAATCACAGAGTCCTTAACTAAGGTACATACCTCTAGAATCATGGTATTTAAAATTTTTGCATTGCCGCATGCCTGGCCACGAAAACCTTAAATTCCCACATCCGAGAAATACGTCCAAAATTTGACTATATGTCCTCACTATGCCAACTAACATGACTATAGAAGACTCTAGATCCCATAATCGAGACGACCTAGTCCATACGACTTATCTCAGAAGAAATAATTCACAATGAAATATCCGAACAAAATTTATCAACTACAAGGAACAGATAGAATCGAATTTCAAGACAGTTATAAGGAGGCAAATACGGAAATAGAATCGAAAAGGTTGGAACCTGCAATCAGCTCTCCCTCTGCCTGTGCATCATCGACTGCCATGGCGAAAGCTCGCCCCAGCTGGCCTCCCTTGGCCTGCTGCTGATGCTGGACAAACCTCTGCTGCTGAGTCTGCAACGGTGGTCCCGTCTGCTGCCCTGTCGGAGCCCTAGCTCCTGCTGCTGCCTGAGCCAATCGTGCCAAGTTCTTGGGGCACTCCCTCAACTGATGCTCTGCTGAACCACAAAGCAAACACAGGCCCTACCTCTTCCTGCAGTCATCCCATCTGTGACCTTGCTTCTTACAGAAGTTACATATAGGATAATGTTGCTGCCTGGGTGTCTGCTGGTGAAGTACATGTCCCTGGCCCTGAAGCGGCTACTGAACTGGCCTCTACTGTATGTGAGGGCGCTTGGCTGGCCCTGCACTAGAACTAGCCCCTAAGGTATCACTGCCCTCTTCGGCTTGAGGCCGAAGTCCTCCTCTGTAATCTGCGCGTCCATCAATATCTGATCGAACGTCGCGTCACGGCGTCCCGAGGTGCGGGTGCGCACTGCATGAATAAGTCCCCTATGAAACTTACGGGCCTTCTGTCCCTCATCCTGGATCATATCGGGAGCGAACCTGCTAAGGCGGAAGAACTCTGCTGCATACTCGTCCACCGACGAGTTCTTCTGCACTAGACCTACGAACTGGCCCTCCAATGCTGTAAGAGCCACGTCCAGGAAGAACTTTTCCTTGAAGAGCCTCCGGAAGTTCTCCTATGTCAGCCCTCTCACCGACGCATGAGGATCCGTGCGGTACCATGTCAGCGCGATATCGAAGAATCGGCTGGCTGCGGCCGAAACCCAAAGTCCTCTAGGAAGCTCTGCCAGCTCCATGCTCCGCTGCACATCCTCCAGCCAGTCGTCTGCATAAAGGATGCCCTCCGTGCCCGTGAAGTCCCTGGAGCTCATCTTCCTAAAGTCTAATACTGTCCCCGGCCTGGACTGCTGCTGGTACGGCTGCTGGCCAGTAGGGCCCTATACCGTACCCGGTACCACTCTCTCCACTACTGCCAGGGCAAGCTGATGCGAGTTCTCCATGCTCTGCCTCAGCATCTTAATCTGACGGTGTGATGCCTCCGACTGGCGCTGCGATGCCTCTGCCTGGGCCCGCTGAGTCTCCATCATCTGCTGAAGGAGAAGGAACATATGATGTGTATCCGTCGGTATCGGGGGTGGTGGCGGCAGCATCTCCGGAATAACGACCGAAACCCTCTGGGGTAGAGGTAGTAGACCTCCCTGTGCAACTGCCGGGGTCTCCGGGATAGTGGAATCACAGGGGGCAGTCTCGTGAACCTCCTCCTCAGCCTGATTAGATCTCTCGGGCAAGCTACTCGATCCAGTGGCCTGCGGATGCGTCTTCGTCATCCTGGAGACGAATTGAAACAAAGAGATCAATATGGCACATGAGTAGATTTATCAAGGAAGGATAGTTAATTTAACACAAGGAGAGTAATCATGAAAATCAAAAGATCGAAAATTTTTCTAGGTGTGATTGAGAAACTCCTATCATGTCCTAGGTCCTACGTCCTAATTGCAGGTTCGTAATTAGTACTCTAAGTCGAGCACCATTACGAGATCGCACTAATTGCGACACAGACCTGCATGGGCCACCACAAAAATGTGTCACGACCCGCACCCTGATTAGGGGCACGAGAACGTGGGTACGCCCAGCCTACGCTACAGTGTCGGCGATAGAACGCTGTATAGGTCATCTATAACATCTAACATCTAACAACAAGATATATAAACCTGTCATCTCCGCACGGAGGTATAACATAATATCTCAACTCTATATCTCAAACACAAGTCTAGGAAAGATAGAGCATGATATGGAATCAGATGAAAGGAAGAAACTGAATATAAATAGAGTTATCACACCACACAAAGTAGATGTCCAACACAAATAAGTACAAGACCTGAAATATAACTAAGTCACAACTAACAATCGGAACAATCCGATACAAAATGAAAACTATAAACACTAGACTAGACTAGGCACCCTCTACTGGGCTAGATGCTCCTCAGGCTCCTGAAGGTCACCCTCATGTATCCCATAGAAGGTAGGACAGTCACCATCACTATCTGTAATATTTTCAACAGGTCCAGTCAGGACAGGAATGAGCACAATACATCTCACGCAGTTCATATCATGTTGGGAAATATAAAGCATGCAAAGAGTAAGATACATTGACTGTAAAGAAATATATATAAAAACGAGAGAGATTTAATAACTGGAAATATCTATATACATGATAAGTAAGAACTGTAGGTAACCTGTGATTTAGAGCATAAGATGGTTATATAAACGGGTTAGGACAATGCAAGGGTAACTCCATCATACGTGAGTGTACCATGGATATATACATGATTTCACAAGATTTCACAAGATGGGATTTTTGATCACATAACCATTTCCTACTCACCCTCCCCAATCAATACACAAGGATCCAGTCAAGTTACGTTACCTTGCACAAGAGGTTTTTATCATGTTTGCTCACGTGATCATGAGAGTACAAGATTGCACAAGAGTAAACATGAATAGAGGTGTACATGAAATACAAGATGTTCATGAAAAGCACATGACAACTGTATTTGATGTACCCCGAGGGGGATAACATCGCATGACAAGATCCATATAGTACCAATCCGTGATAATAACGTGACAGCATCATGTAAAGTAATCTAGAGCAAGAATATAAATCCTAACAAGTATGAAATGATTAGAGAATGTACTCGCCTGTGGTCCTGAGCTGATAAGGTGAACAGATGCTCAGAGTAACCACAGACCTAAAGATGAGATACTACAAGTCAAAACATGGTTTAATAATGAAAGGAAAGCTAATCTAATCATGATATGCAAGTCTAAGTCAAAACTAGGTCAAATTAAGTTACACCAAGCTAAACTAGGTCACACTAGGTCATACTAAGCCAAACTGGGTCACACTAGGACAACCAAGGTCAAACAAGGTCACAGGAAGTCAATCCAAGTCAAACTAGGTCAATTTGGGTCAAGGTTGACTTACAGTTGACTTTTGGTCAAAAAGTCAACTTTGGTCAACACTGAGTCAACCCTAGGTCAAACAAGTCAAATGTTGACTAACAGTCGATTTTCAGTCAACTGGTCAACTCTGGTTTGGTTTTGGTCAATTCTAAGTCAAGTGTTGACTTGAAGTTGACTTTTGGTCAAAAAGGCAACTCTTGGTCAATGGAGGTCAAGACTAGCCTAAACTACCCTTATCTAGTCATTACCTACCAAGACAACTTATTTCTAACCCCATCTTAGAAGTCAAACTCAATATCTCATCAATACCTTATTTCCTACATTCCCTTCTCCTTATTCTCCGTCTCCTTCTCCTTATTCTCCGTCTTATTCTTCTTATTCTCCGTCTCCTATTTCTCATTCTCTGTCTCCTTCTCCTTATTCTCTGTCTCCTTCTCCTTATTCTCCGTCTCTTATTTTTTCGTCTCCTTCTCCTTATTCTCCGTCTCTTTCTCCTTATTCTCCTTTTCCTTATTCTCCGTCTCCTTCTCCTTATTCTCCGTCTCTTATTTCTCCGTCTCCTTCTCCTTATTCTCCGTCTCCTTCTCCTTATTCTCCGTCTCTTATTTCTCCGTCTCCTTCTCCTTATTCTCCGTCTCCTTCTCCTTATTCTCCGTCTCTTATTTCTCCGTCTCCTTCTCCTTATTCTCCGTCTCCTTCTCCTTACCACTGCTGCTCCTAATGCCTAAACTGCTGCTGCTGCTACTGGGCTTATGCTGCTGCTGCCACTTCCTACTGCTGCTGCTATTTCTTATTCCTTCTTCTTCTACTTCTATTCCTCTCTCCCAAACTCTCATTCTCTTCCTCTAAAATCACACACACACACATCCATATATATATATATATATATATATATATATATATATATATATATATATATATATATATATATATATATATATATATAAACTCACAAACACATATACCCATCTACATATATATATATATATAGACACTCATACACACTCATATCTATATATATAGACACTCATACACACTCATATCTATATATATAAATACATACATACACATATATATAAAATATATATATATATATATATATATATATATATATATATATATATATATATATATATATATATATATATATATATATATATATATATAATGCATACACATACACACACACACATATAGAAATATATATATATATACACATATATATTTCTCTCTAAAAAGGAAAACCCCTAATAAATCCTTAAACTAGGTTTTTGGAAAACCTATAAAAGCTATGGTCATTAAGTAGAGAATGGTCTCCTCTACATTTATTGTGAAGGAAAAAATGTAAGAGAGGAAATTTATGGGGGTTAATGAGCATACCTAGAATTGGTTTCCTTGAGGAAGAAGAAGCTTCAAAGAAAAGAATGAAATGAAAAGAGAGAGTTTACTTTGGAGTGAAGCAAAGGAGAGGAGGTGCTCCACACATGGCCGGCCACATTATAGAGGATTGGGGGCATTTGGCAATTTACCAAAATGCCCTCTAAGTCAAAGAAATGAGTGGTTTGAGTTGGGGTCAAAATGGTAGCTTGAAAACTCCTAATTTCAAGTTCTAAATCTAATTCTAATCCCTAATCCCACTAAAATCAAATGGGATTAGTCAAATATAAATATCTGGGTTTGGTCATGACAAGTTGGTCGGTTCCAGTTTGGTCCCGATCAGAGTCTAAGCTACCCCGGGTCCCCGATACAAGTCGGAATGAGCTGAAATTCGAACCCGACTCAAATAAACCCAAAACAATATCATAAATAATAAAATAAATTTCAAAAATATTCAAAAGTACAAAATGACAAAAATACCCCTGTTCCTAAAAACTGGAGGTGACAGAGACTTAGCGAGGCTTCTAAGTAGCGGGACCGATCTCGTGTGAATGAAACTTTTCGAGACTCCCAAGTAGCGGGACCGATCTTGGCGACAACCAGTCGCGTGGACTTCTATCCTTTGAACCCAGAGAACGACTACTAAGTAGTCTTCTAGCTTAACTTGAACATAACAGGTTCCTTGTCCGTGGCATACTTATCTTTAACGATCCGTGACTCGTGTCTTAGACAGACCTGGTTCTCTAGGCGACGCTATCGCTCAAGTCATATACTTTATACGACGAGCCTTGTTCTCAAGGGACTACGCGACTAGACAACCGCAGATAGAACAGGACAGTGCTAGAAATGGCTTAGACTGACCGGCATAACTTTGCCTAACTTATTTGTGCAATGACTTGACGAGCAAAGGCTGCGCCAAGCTTCGCATTGAGGGAACGTGCCGTGCACGCGTTCGACTTGAACAACCAAGTTCTCGGGTGCCTAGACTTAAGCCAAAGCCGTGCAAGACGACTTAACCCACGGGACGTGCGAAGGCTATGCCAAGCCTTGGACGACGGGACCGTGCATGCTTTATCAAGCATTCACGCAGGCGACGCCTATGACTTAGGCTAATTCGAGTGTCGGGGAAAAACGACGGGACCGTGCATGCTTTATCAAGCATTCAAGCGGGCGACGCCTATGACTTAGGTCACGTTCATAACTTCTTGGCAACTTAGGCCAACTCTCCTTCTCCCAAGCCACGGGAACGAAGGATTCGAGTGTCACTTTGAAAGCATGCTGAACACACTTCTAAGACGGCCGTGGGACCTTTTCGAAGTTCTAGCATATATCGATCCATCGGGATTATTCCCTTAGCTATGTGCATTTATAGCTTTTATATTAGCCTACTTGTGCAAGTTGAAAACATACGATTTATTATGTGAAGGCTAAGATGAGGCAAGTTCACCAAAACTACCCCACCTGAGCAAGGAGTCGCCTCGACCGAGTGACTCTTCGAGCAGCCATTGCAAGGCTAGGTCCAAACGCCGTCGGCATTTCAATTCCTCCGATTGACTTTGCGGGATGGGGCACTACATCATACACCATTCAGAACAAGTTTCGTCCTCAAAACTAACTGAGTACTTACTATTGGACCACTTTGATCCAAGGACTCTTGTACATACTCCGCCTACGCATTTCTTCGATTTCGAGCCACGCTCGCACTATTATCAATCTTTCCCTTTAACACGATCTCAAATCCTCGACACTTTCCATTCATCAAGTCTCGTTTGAATTCAACGTATCACTTGGTTGGATCGTGCACATATTCTAGGCATCCCCAAAATATATGCATTCAACCAAGCCGTATGATAGAGAATTTGTCATTCTCACTCGAGTCGTATCGTGCACATACTCAAGCATCCTTGAAATATATGCATGTCAGCCGAATCTCGTGAGGGGTATTCCCGTATTCTTGATTTACTCTATCCATCCATACCAATCCTCAAGATCAATCTTTCGATTGCTAACTCTTGAAACAGGGACGTCTCGCCTAACCGCTAGGCCATTTCTCGAGGCTAAGTCAATGTCAGGATTGGAATCATAGTTCTCCAATAATAATGCTAATACTGACCCTAATCTTAGGGTCAAACCAAAGTCGATAATACAGGGTTTGCTACCCAAGCTCGCGTCACTCAAATTTCTAAACATCGAGCATGATCACCTAATTCGCATCAAGGCATTCGTTGTGCCAATTCGAATCCATTCAATCACCAATTCTAACCAATTCATGTATTCGATCACGAGGTCATCTAGCTCGACAATATGTTGTGTCCCAATCTCACGCGAGTCCGATTATTCATGGTGGTTCATGGATCACCATGTAACGCTCCCGTGAATTAATCATTCTCATCGGGGCGTAACTCTTGTTTGAGTCCAGACTAATTCATTCTCGATACGCGGATTGGACCTACTCAATCCTCAAGTTCAATCGTCAAGTACACACTGAGTCATTCTCGAATCCACCTTCGCGTCAAACCATAAGTCGATACATACAAATTGCCACGCCATGCAAGTTCAATCACCCCTGCTGTATGAATCACCATATCAGCGCTCGCACGGAGTGATCGTCCTAATCGGGCATGACACATGTACGAGGCTGGAGTTGCACTCGCATAAGACAAGAACATCAACATTGTGGTTATCGTCGAAGCAATCCAAATATTTTATTTTCATCCAAGCCAAGATCTCAGTTCGATAGTCCGTCTGTCATTCGTTCAACTAGAAAATCCTCGAGCCAAGTCTATCTTTTCCTCGACACATTTTAACATCCCGAGTATAGCATCCAGCGGAACAATGACATTTTACACGATCATCATTCTTCGAATCAGAGTACCCCCGATTTATCGTACATCGATCTTTGATACGCCTCAATACCATCGATGATGTACGTAACCTGACGATCTTTCTTTTGCAGCGAACTCCGAGTCGTGCACTGATGCTGTTATCCGAGTTGGATATCCCACAATCTCCTCGATATTCAAGATCAAGTTCGATCGCTATTCCTCAAGCTAGTTTCAAGATCGTTGTCCAAAACTCAAGTCATATTTCATTTGACTCAATCCGAAATCGTACGTGTGATTTACTAGATTCCCTCGATCAAGACATTCACTTGTTTCATCGTTCTGAATCGTTTTCTAACTCGCGTTGCCCATTCACAAGTTGTCCAAACGACATCTCATTCGGGACATTCGAAGTCACGACCAACTAAGCGTGACGCGTTCTAAGGCTTTGCGCGATCGCATCGCCTCGCCGACATACTCGCCGTTACCCTTAATCCTTAATTTTGCTCGAATGATTTTCCAAGACGGACCATACACCACTCAGGATTCGAGCCATCCGATCTAGTCCTTAATCACGTTCGTATTATTTGCTAAAACATCTTTCAGATTCGTTTGACGAATCTCTAGCGTAATCGCTCACGTCGTGTCGACGTACTAAGTCGTTTGCACTATTCCTCAAAATCCAAGCCAATTTTCCGTGTATGCCTAAGCGTTAGTCCTGATAGTGTTTCTATCGATAGACACTCTAAGTGTAGTTTCGTTCCCGACCGAGCGATACTTGATATTGCTCGCAACTTGTTTGCACCAAAAAGTCGAGGTGTACGACGCGCGGCACAACTTAGCCAAAAGGTCGTGTGCATAGCCATCCCGTACGGACTATACTCCGAGTTTGCATGCTCACTTGCTAAGGTCGATGTAGGACTATTCGGGCACACGCACAACTTTGCTAACTTCAGCATGTGTTTTTTATCAAGTTAAGTTCGACACCGTTCGGCACAAAGGCCTACCAATGCGTTCGATTGAACGCTTGTACGAGCTTTTGAAAATATTTAGACTTATTATATGGACATGCCGCAGGACATTTGAGAGAGAGCGCACACTTCTTTTTCTATGAACGAGCTTTCAAAACTGAGAGATCGACATGAAGTCCAAGGACGTAAAGCCGTGCTCTGATACCATTATGTCACGCCCCGCTCCCGTAGGAGCGATCGTCCTCGCTAAGGCGTGATACCGCACGAGCCTAGATTACACTCTTGCAAGGCAGTTTTATAACGGCCGATTACAGCGGCGGCGACGGGGTCGTCGCACAGAAGTCCCAAGCAGAAGCATTGAACATGCAGCAGAAATTTAGAATCAAAACACAAGTTATTCAAAAGAGCTCTTTATTGATATTGAACAATCAGATTATAATAGGCGCAAGGCCATGATTACAAGTCTCTTATGCTCACTTTTCTTTCATTATACAAGTCACTCTGCTCTCTCTCATCTCTCGATACAATGCTTGAGCCAACGGCAGCTTCGGAAGGCAATGTCCATACATTATGTCCCGTATAAGTCTTAACTTCACGCGGCCATACGCTTCGAGTCTCCAATGAACTCCGTGCCTTGATGCATCCAAGCGAGCTCCGCGCCACGAGCTTCTACCTGTGCCTGCACATGAAAACTATGTGGGTGTCAGTACTCAACTGTACTGGTGGAGTGAGCTCCTCGTCCACCCATACAAAATCGACACGTTTATTTACTTTGTGCAATACAAGTCCCTTTACGATTGTCTTTCTAGTCTTGCCTTATGATCAATTTAGAAACGAGACATCTTGGCCTATACTCGGCAACGCAACGACAGGGTCATGCTATACTCTATTCGTAACTTCAACATATTCGAGACAGTGCCTCGCCGAGAAGAAACCTATGTAACTCAACTGTGCCAAGATGTGCACAGCATTCATGTGCCTCTATACATTCTCGTGCCAACAATGTCAAAGGGACGACTTGTGCTGGTCGTGCCTCTAGACCTTGCTTAGACTTGTTCGTGCTTCA
The DNA here is from genome assembly GCA_029216955.1 of Iris pallida. Taxonomy (NCBI): domain Eukaryota; kingdom Viridiplantae; phylum Streptophyta; class Magnoliopsida; order Asparagales; family Iridaceae; genus Iris; species Iris pallida. The sequence continues at coordinate 43,780,083 of JANAVB010001800.1, forward strand.
AGATTGAGGCCGTGCCTCGCAACTTATCAAGACTTATCCATGCTACCGCCTTGTGGCCTTCCTGTTCGACTTATAAACCAACTTAGACAAGACTTATGAAACATAGTATCGATTTCATGAACATCCCGACGCCAAGTATCGTGCCAAGCACGGTGCCTATGCTGCAGCCCAATCTTAGGCCTAGACATTGTGTTACCGACTGGACATGCATTCAAGTTCTAGACTCAATCCAAAGGCATACACGCGATTTACCGCTATTCTGCCGACCCATCTATATGAGTGGTCACTAGAAATGTCAAGCTATCTTAGACACGGCTCGGAGATATCGGCTCGTCCCTCCGTGGGTAGCTAGCCCCGAAAGCGCCAAGTATCTCCCATGCGGTTATCTAGCATCCTATCTTGAGCCGCACTCGCTTCTCCCGGGCCGACATGATCCCGGGGCCCCGACGATCACTCGAGGAGACTACACCTTGTCGACAAGTTGTCCAATGACCATGTAAGACTCAACTCGATCTACCAAGTCCTTCCTTATTCATGACCATGTTTTCCCTCTTTCTATCGAGACTCCCAAGTAGCGGGACCGATCTCGCGTGCTTGCTTATCCAGACTTATCGAGACTCTCAAGTAGCGAGACCGATCTCGTGTATGAGACTTAGCGAGACTCCCAAGTAGTGGAACCGATCTCGCATGAATGAAGCTTATCGAGACTCCCAAGTAGCGGGACCGATCTCGGCGACAACCAGTCGCGTGGACTTCTATCCTTTGAACCCAGAGAACGACTACTAAGTAGTCTTCTAGCTTAACTTGAACATAACATGTTCCTTGTCCGTGGCATACTTATCTTTAACGATCTGTGACTCGTGTCTTAGATAGACCTGGTTCTCTAGACGATGCTATCGTTCAAGTCATATACTTTATACGACGAGCCTTGTTCTCAAGGGACAACGTGACTAGACAACCGCAGATAGAGCGGGACAGTGCTTGAAATGGCTTAGACCGACCGGCATAACTTTGTCTAACTTATTTGCACAATGACTTGACAAGAAAAGGCTGTGCCAAGCTTCGCATTGAGGGAACGTGCCGTGCATGTGTTTGACTTGAACAACCAAGTTCTCGGGTGCCTAGACTTAAGCCAAAGCCGTGCAAGACGACTTAACCCATGGGACGTGCGAAGGCTATGCCAAGCCTTAGACGACGGGACCATGCATGCTTTATCAAACATTCACGCGGGCGACGCCTATGACTTAGGCTAATTCGAGTGTCAGGGCAAAACGACGGGACCGTGCATGCTTTATCAAGCATTCAAGCGGGCGACGCCTATGATTTAGGTCACGTTCATAACTTCTTGGCAACTTAGGCCAACTCTCCTTCTCCCAAGCCACATGAAGGATTCGACTGTCACTTTGAAAGCACGCTGAACACACTTCTAAGACGGTCGTGGGACCTTTTCCAAGTTCTAGCATATATCGACTCGTCGGAATTATTCTCTTAGCTATGTACGTTCGTAGCTTTTATATTAGCCTACTTGTGCAAGTTGAAAACATGCAATTTATTATGTGAAGGCTAAGATAAGACAAGCTCACCGAAAGTATCCCACCTGAGCAAGGAGTCGCCTCGACCGAGCGAGTCTTCGAGCAGCCGTTGCAAGGCTAGGTCCGAACGCCATCGGCGTTTCGATTCCTCCGATTGACTTTGCAGGACGGGGAACTACAACTTATTAGCTACTATTCCTTATAAATATTTTTATTAAAATCTTTTTCATTTCCTTTATATATAATAAAATCCTAATAATTGTACAAAAATCAGATTTTATTTATAAATAAAAACTAAATATTTTATATTCTATATGTATTAAATATATTAAAATTTTATAATTAAAACTCTATTGTATATACATATTTTATCTTTAAAAATATAATTATTTAACCATCATTTAGGCTGCTCTGTATAGTTGAGAGTAGGCCCCACCTCTATCACAGAATGATCCAATACATGGCTAGGATCTACCACGTACCGCCTCAGCTGCGACACATGGAGCACGTTATGAACTCCCTCGAGCGTAGGCGGCAAGTCTAGTCGATAGGCCACTGCACCGACCCTTTCAAGAATAGTGAAAGGTCCGATGAAGCGCGGACTAAGCTTTCTGCCTCGGCCAATGCAAATCATGCCCCGTGCCGGAGAAATCCTCAGGAACACCATATCGCCAACCTAGACACAAGACAAGACTAAATACAAGACCCTAAAGCAAACAATCACAAGCAAGCACAAATAGAAAAACTGATACTAACCTCGAACTCTAACGATCTCCGGCGGCTATCGACCCAATGCCGCTGTCTATCCTGAGCCACTCGAAGTCTATCCCTGATCGACCTAACCTTCTCCGTTGCGTCCACCACCATCTCTGGGCCAAGCAAAACTCTCTCGCTGACATCGTCCCATGACAAAGGAGTGCGACATCTCCGTCCGTATAGAGCCTCAAATAGCGACATCTCTATACTGACCTGATAGCTGTTGTTGTAAGCAAACTATACCAGGTGGATATGGTTCTCCCAAGAGCCCCGAAAATCTAACCCACAAGTGCAAAGTATATCCTCGAGTGTCTGGATGGTCCTCTCCGACTGCCCATCTGTTTGGGATGATACGTGGTACTGAACTTGAGCTGGGAGCCCAAGCTAGTATGCAAACTCCTCCAGAAGTGGAAAGTGAAACGACTATCCCGATCCAAGACTATGCTCACCGAAACTCAGTGCAATCTGACTATCTGCTGCATGTACATCTCTGCCAGCTTCTCCGTAGACAGTCCCCACCTTAAAAGGCAAAAAGTGGGCCGATTTGGTCAATCTATCAACGATAATCCAAATTGCGTCTTTCCCTCCTGGAGATCGTGGAAGTCCAGATACAAAGTCCATAGTGATGTGCTCCCACTTCCACTCTGGAATGGGTAATGGCTAAAGCAGACCACCTGGCCTCTGTCTTTCGGGTTTTACCTGCTGGCACACCAAGCATCGAGATACAAACTGAGCTACCTCTCGCTTCATGCCATACCACCATACGTGCTCCCTCAGGTCTCTGTACATCTTGTTGGCTCCAGGATGCATAAAGTACTGAGAACGATGTGCTTCCTACAGAATCTTCTTTCGAAGCTCTCCACTCAGAACGCACAATCTAGTACCGTGCCTCAGCGACCCATCTTCAGCTATAGATAAATCGTTTAGTAATCCTGCCTGCACCTGCTCCCTGATGCTCCTCAGTAGGGGTGAGCAAATACCGACCGATATCGAAAAACCGACCGAATATCGATTAGAAATATTCTGAAAAACCGAACTGAAATTATGTACCGATACCGAATTGTCGAACTGACTAAATTACGGTATAATGGTAATGGTAACGATTTGAGTGTAATACCATACCGAAAATACCGAACCGAACCGATTCATACACACACACACACACACATACACGCACGCACACATTTTTTTAATGTTGTTCATGATTAATTTTATACTACTCATTTTTATTTTTATCTTTGTTTTGGTTGGTTTCCTAGAACTTGGAATGGATTTTAGTGGGCTTGAATTTATGTTAAAATGCTAAGAATTGAGTTTTTGATCTTTTGAGCTTATGTTTTTGTGTTCTCATAGAATTTTGAAGTAAATTTTGGTTACTTAAACTTATACTAAAGATTAAACTTAGTGACCGCGTTTGATATTTTAAGCTCATTTTTAGGTGTTTGTGACTTGTTACATATTGTTCTAATAATTTTTGATTAATTATTTGGTTGGTAGATGTAGAAGCATGGAAAATATTAGAATAATGATCCATGCGGCTCTGAGTAAGAAGCTTATGCGGCTCGCACAGGAGCGGCCCTATGCGGTTCAAAGAAGACTCTCAATCGCATGCGGCTCGGGAACGTATGCGGTTCAGCAAGGCATATGCGGCTCGATGGACGCCATGTGTGATCCTTCCCTACAGCTGGTCGTTTGAGTAGTGGCCTCATTTATTGCTCCAGCACGATTCACTGTGGCGGCCCTGACATAAAGTTTCATAATGGCTTTGCCATAATGACTGACTCCTCGGGAAAAGAAGAAAATCTCTGACCAAATCCGTCAGAAGTCCCAGATTGCCACGTGGCAATCAGTCATATGCGGCTCCCTGAGAACCCGTTCCATGCGGTTTGATACAACGCTAGCTCATGCAGCTCCCTGGGAACACATTTCCTGCGGCCCAATACAACGCCAGCTCATGCGGCTCACAAAGATTACGCATATGCGGCTCGATGAAGCATCGTCCTATGCGGCTTACAAAGAGTATCTCTCTGCGGTTCGAGGATCGTCAATCCTAAGAGGCTCTGACAGGACTCACAATTAAGACACGTGGCATGGGATCAATAAGAGATTTAACCGAATCTCAACAAATATATTTGACATCATCGTTATAATTACTGAGATCAGGGCATATCATTTATCATCAAGCTATTGGGACACGTGGCGAGCAATCAGACATTGGCATAATCAATCACGAGGATTTAAAGCAGCTAGCATTAATTGCTCATGAGATACGATGCTATCCGCATTAATGGCCGAGATTCACTATAATCAGGATCAAGGGTTCAGATAGAATGAAGGAGCGCCGACATTCCAAACAGATAATCATTATCAAACCCTAATGATCACCCCCCACTCTTATAAATAGCCAGCATTATTCCCTTGTAAAAAAAAGAGGTCGGCAACAAAAGAATAAAAAAATAAGAAGAGAGAGATCTACACAGAGAGAGCTCCCCCCCTTTTTTCTTGATAATCACAGAGAGAGAGAAGCCAGGAGAGCAATCCGAGGAGAGCAAGAAGAGCATTTCTTCATCAACGTCCAGCAGATCTTCCCCGAGCCAAGGCTGCATACTGATCGTCCAAGGAGTAAGGCAGAGCGGCCGTCGCTTTCCCGAGCCTCTATCGTCACCCCCCAGAATAAAAAATAAACAATCGTACTTAGTCTGCTGTACCTAGGTTTTCGTCCCTAGGCTTTCTTTGTACGAGCGAGTTTGTATTGTGAGTACTCCGATAATTGTTCTGTTCTTTTACAATCAATGGCAAACACGATGGCGACTCTGCTAGGGAGTAACTTCTCCACGGCTGAGGAGTTGGTGACGCAATCAGATGCAGCCAAACTTGGCTCCACACAAAAGAAGATGGTCGTCCGCTTCGACCAACAGGCGTTCGAAGAGATGCTCTCTGAAGGCAGCGCTGGCCCGGCCCAGAAGCGCACCCGCACCACGAAGGCTCGTAAAGAATGGAGACCGAAGTCATTTGCTCCTCCTCAAGCCCTCGATGGGATGCCCTCTGTTGCTCAAGACGGCGAGAAGGATTCTCCTGCGGTCCCACTTCAGATCGTAGACAACTCTGCTGTCCCCAAGTCTGGCAGAAGAAAACATTATGATGCTGGACTTGCAGGGACAAAGAAGGACTCTACGCGGATCGAACCGCAGAAGAGTATTAGCCGTAAGGAGAAAGCCCATGCGGCTACATTCGCCAACCGCATGAAGAAAACTCATGCGGCTACTTCTGTCAGCCGCATAACTTATGCGACTGCAGTTCCCGACAGCATGGATGAGACTCATGCGGCCAGTAAAGTCAATCGTTTGCAGAAAACCCATGCGGCCACAGATGCCAACCGCATGCGGCCAGCCTGCACGGTCGTGACCCCTAGCCGCATAAGAACTCGTCCGACGACAGGAGACAAACGCATGCAGACAGCCTGCACGGTTTTCGCTTCCAGCCGCATAGCATCTGCTCCATGCTCCTCTCGATCAGTTTTCGACCGTCTCTCGTACGGTCCGAACCCTGATGACTCTCTGGATGATAAGCCAGACTCTATGATGTTCAACTTGGACTCTTCCTATTATGCACCCACAAGTGCTAGAAAGAAGAAGTCTAGGGCAGCGCGGGCTCATCAAGCCTAGACAGCTGCCCCAACCTCTGACTATCAGGGCGTCCCGCTGATTATCACACGGGCCTCTGATGGAAAGTTGTACAGAACCGCTCAAGTCCAATCCCCGGCGGCGAACGGACAGAGTGGTTCCTCTGACCTGCGTGAGGCGATCCTCCACAAACGCAAGGAAAGAGAAGGGGCCTCGGCGTGCAAAGAATCCTCACATGGACGTCACTGTACCCAGATCATCGTCAACTGCTGCTGCAACAACGCGGCAGTGACGGAAGATCGTCCGTCCGTCTTCCATAGACTACAGCACCCGAACTCAGAAAATGAGGCACCTCCTGTTGTCTCCTGCAATTCCGCTCAGAAGGTCCCCGCCGAGGGAAGAGGGAAGAAGACAAGCATCTCCAGTCCAAAGATATCAGCCACTACAACTAAGAAATTGTCGGCTAAATGGTTGCCCTCCACCGGAGTATACCAACACACCCGTTCGAAGACAAAATCTGCTGTAACAGGAGACTCATCGTCCCCGACCCTGGGGGTCGTAGGAGCTGGGGGTAGTACTCCTCCGAACGTCCACAATAATCCAACGTTTCAAGGAGACGAACCCCGAGAAACAACCCTCCCATCGGGTACAACAGATGCTGATGTCGCCGAGGACATCCATGATTCTCGAGATGAAGCAAGCTCCGAAGCTGGGGGTACTGTCCCTTCCGAGTCCGAACCTGAAGAGAACAGCCCCACATATCCAGATGATTTCTCGACGCATGGGTACGATTCGGAGGGTACATCCTCCACCACTTCCTCCGTCACTCCTCATGTGAAGACGGTATTCATGACAGACAGCAATCAAGGCGGTTCCAGCGATCGCCAGCGCATCGACACTTTGGAGGCCATATTGCATGCCTTGGTCAAGTCTGTAGACGAGATCAAAGTGGCACTTCCTACTCCGCAGGGAGTGACACCTGGCCAGACAAGCACGGGTCCCGCAATCAACGTAGATTCAAATTTAGCGGCACCAAACCAGGGTAATAATCCTTCCGAGATAACGGCCCCTACCGCGACAGATGAGGCCCGAGAAGTAAGAAGAGAGGTTCAGGAGCTCCGAGCAATGTTCCACGCCCGAGAAAACTCTCAAGACCTCAGAATACGGTAACCATATCCTGCTGAATGGAGGAATGTTCCCTTTCCGCCAAGATATAAGCCGTTCAATATCAACCCATATGATGGCAAGACTTCAGCAAGTCGATACATCACTTACTTTGAGGTCACTACCGACCATCTGCCCCATGATGACGCTATCCTCACGCGGTTATTCATTGGGGCATTGGAAGGAGTCATCTTCGATTGGTACCGCAACCTGCCAGACAATTGCATCCACTCCTTCGCTGGCTTCAAACGCTTGTTCTTGGAGAGGTTCTATGAGGTAGGGCAGGACGTTACGATGTCTACCCTCATGGACGTCGTTCAAGGAGAGAAAGAACTGACGAGAAATTACATTGAGCGATTTTGTCAAACCGCAATGAAGTTACCATCTGGCAACCCGAACTCTTCTTTGATTGAAATTTGCCAAAAGAGACTACTTCCAACAATTAGTCTCTGGATGGGCGAAAGTCAGCTCAAGGACTGGAAGGCTTTTATCATCAGTGCTACAAGTGCTGAAGAACGATTGAAGAAGGCTCGCCAACTGGGGTTGCATATCTCGGAGGGAGAGAACAAGAGCAAGCGTCCCAACACCAGCAACGACAATGGGGGTAGCCCCTCCAACAACCGGGACAACAAAGGTAAGCAGGCTATGGTGACCGATACAGCCCAGAAGCCCGAGCCACAGCCGGCAGACAAACAATGGCCTCAAATCACTTATTCCTTTGAAGACGGTCACGTCAAGCCTATCTTGGACATGCTTATACAAGGAGATAGGATTCAGCTTCCTCCACCAAGACGGGAGCCTCGGCCGGCTGATCTGGAGAACCCAAAGTTCTGCCATTACCATCGCTACATCCACCATGCTACACACGACTGCTACCAACTGAAACGGCATATCCAAAACCTCATCGATTTGAACGCCCTGGCCATCGATTTCGAAGAGGTAACCGTGGCAGCCAACATGGTGTCCGTACAATTCGGCAGCTTCCCTCTAACAGAGACTCAGGACGGGGTTATACCCATCCCTCTGGCAACAATGGAGATTGCTAATCTGCCGCCTGCTCGCGATCAAGCCGCTGGTCTAGTACCCCTCACCACATCACGAGGGGAAATCATGTGGGTCTATCCGGACCTAGTCCACGAGGTAACTCAGTCCTCTCCACCTTCTAAAAGGAAAAGTAAAAAAGTCAGATCCTGCCGCACTGCCTCGACGGAAGAAGAAAAAGTCTCGGCCGTCACTACTCGATCTGGAACACAAGCCCAACTGGTGATCGAAAACGCGACTGATGATCATCCGTCCACTACCAATGATGCTCCGGGACCGGCTCAGCCTTCGACGACCGACAAGCCTAGGCCGAAGGAGACTCGCTTCGACAAGTCCCTCCAGAAGGAGACACCTCAGGGGCTGGAGAGGCCCTACAACTTCGACATCTTAGCACAATTAGCTAATACCCCGGCCAAATTGTCTTTATATGAACTCCTCAGGCTCTCAAAGGATGTCCGTACGGCTTTAAGTGAGGCGCTCCAAAATGCCGACGCATACTTGGCTCAGGTCAACCTCACGGGAGATAACCAACCTGCAGAGCTCCAAGATAGTGTGTGTACGGGAGCAATGCCCAATATCGTCTTCTCTCCGCAAGAAATGCTCATCAAAACTAACCTGCATGATCGCCCGCTATACTACACTGGATACATCGGCGACGTAAAGGTGGACCGAATGCACATTGATCCTGGGTCCTCTATAAGCATCATTCCGAAGGGTCTGCTACATCATCTTCGCATTCCGATGCATCGCCTGACACCTACAAGCACCGCCATTAGCAGTTTCAATTCGGGCAGGAGCTACCCAATAGGGAAGATCCGTTTGAAGTGTCAGATCGGCGATCTCCAATCAAAAGTCACCTGTTATGTCATAGATGCCGACACTTCTTACAATATCCTTCTGGGGCGGCCTTGGATACACGATTACATGATCGTGCCTTCCACGCTACACCAGTGCTTCAAATATGTCGATAAGTATGGCTTCGTGAGGACAGAGTTTGCCGATATCGATCCCTTCAAGGGGGTCGAATCTTATTACTCAGACTCCTGTCTGTACGAAAAATCAAAGAAGCATCTGGTCGAAGAAGATGTGCAAGCTCACAACAAGACGGCTACAGGATCAGAAGAACCTCTAACGATCCACCTTCAGGCTCGCAAACCGGGCAATTCCGCACCCCTTACGGCCACTCTGCGTAAGGATGCAATCAGTCTCTCCGCACAAGAAGAACAGATGAGAATCCGGCTGCCAAGGTCCGGCCAAGCGCCGAGACCCATAACAGGGCCACTTACCATCAGACTACCGAGAGTCGGTCAGCTACAAACGGAGAAGCCCAATCCCTCCGACAGACCGCTCACAATACGCCTTCCCAAGAAGGTTCTTCACCCCGATGCGAGGTCTGACACTTCTAGCGAACCAGCCACCCCTCGCCTCACATCAAGTACCAAACTGGGGGTTGCTAGTTTACCAACAACTCCACGATCTGCTCCGCCAGTTAAGCCTCTGAAGATCAAGCTGACTAGGTCGTCCTCTCAGTCTTCATTTATACAGGGGGTGGCCGAAGAAGAACCAGAATTGGCCAAGTATGTGGCTGTCCACTCCGATACCCCTTCCGCAGATGATGTAATCCCTCTAGAAAAGATACCTTACTTCATAAATAAAGGGTTATCTTTGAACTACACCGAGCTCAATAAGCTATGTACAATGTATGCTATGGAACACGGTATAGGCACTCACCTACATACACAGGTGACAAACGTGTACACCGCCATCCGACTTACTCCAGTAGAAGACACTTACCGAATAGTCGAGGGAGGGGACCACCCGATCATCTTCGGCCGGACGAACAACCCACATCCCCTCGCTATGGAAGAAGTCGACTTCGGGTCAGATGCTGGAAGACTGCCTCTGTATCTCTATAGCCCTTAATCCAAATATCTTATGCAGAAACAGGGGTATGATCTAGAGACAACACCAGGACTGAACTACGGAACTGGGCGATGATTACCTTTGAAGTCGCCAGCCCCGGCAGGCAAACCACGAAACTACTATAACAAAACCCGATGCGGTTTAGGGTATGTAACGCCTACTACGACCCCTGAAAGCTCAGATGAAGAATGCGACTGGCAGTCACATTCAACCGGATCACCGACTTCTGACTCAGATACCAGCATCGAAGATGTGTTCGGACAAGTCATGTCAGTCAACATGGCGTTCGCTGACGCTTACGAGGAAGATGAAGACATCCCCGAAATCCTTGAGCTAGAACCGTGGGCCCAGCAATTAGACGCACAATGGAAAAAGCGGTTCGAACTGAGAGAACCTCCTACTGAAGATGAGGTCATACAAGTGGATCTCGACATCGAATCTTCTCCAAAACCGATCTTTATCAGTAAAAGCCTGATGAACGAAGAACGAGAATCGCTGTTGAAACTTGTCAGAGAATATATAGACGTGTTCGCGTGGAGTTACGAGGACATGCCGGGGCTAGACCCCGATATCGCTCTTCACAAACTCAACATACGGCCAGATGCAAAGCCAGTCAAGCAGCAACAATGACGCTTCCGCCCAGGCGTCATGGACGCAGTTGAAGCCGAAGTCAACAAGCTAATAGCCAGCGACTTCATTCGTGAAGAGCAACATCCTGACTGGGTCGCCAACATAGTGCCGGTCCTTAAGAAAAATGGGAAGATCCGAATCTGCATCGACTTCCGTAATCTGAATGAGGCATATCCGAAGGACGAGTTTCCCCTCCCCATCACAGACATCATGATCGACAACACATGCGGCTTTGAACATATATCATTCATGGATGGATTTTCAGGGTACAATCAAATCAAGATGTCTCCCGACGACGAAAAGCACACATCATTCCGAACGCCGATTGGTACATACTGCTACACAGTCATGCCATTCGGTCTAAAGAATGCTGGCGCTATATATCAGCGGGCCATGAGTATCATTTTCCGAGAACATTTACGCAAAATAGTAGAATGCTATGTCGACGACATCGCCGTCAAGAGTCGCCATAAGGAAGATTATCTGCAAGACCTGAGAACGGTATTCGACCTGATGCGAGCCCACAACCTGAAGATGAACCCTACGAAATCATTCTTGGGCGTATCCAGCGGGAAATTCTTAGGCTTCATCATCACGGCACGGGGCATCCATGTAGACCCTGAGAAGACGAAGGCAATCATGGAGATGGGTCCTCCGAAAAATCTCTGCGAACTCAGAGGCCTCCAAGAGAGGCTAGCTTACATCAGGAGGTTCATTTTCAACCTCTCCGGGCGATGCCGACCGTTCACACACCTAATGAAGAAGGGTGTCTCATTCGTATGGGACGAGGAATGCCAGCGTGCTTTCGACGACATCAAAGAATATTTGTCGAATCCCCCAGTCCTGGTGGCCCCGGTCCCCGGAAAACCATTCCTGCTCTACGTACGAGCAATGGAACACTCCCTTGGTGCCCTGCTAGCACAAAATAACGATGCAGGCCACGAGCATGCCATATATTATCTCAGCCGAATGATGATCGGGCCAGAACATCGATACACCGCCGTAGAGAAGGAGTGTCTCGCCCTGGTATTCGCTATTCAAAAGACGCGGCACTATGTCACAGGACAAACCATACATGTGATCTCGCGAGTCAACCCCCTCAGAGTCCTCATGACTAAACCAGGGGCCCTCAGCTCTCGCCTCGCCACATGGACAATATTGCTGTCCCCCTATCATATGATCTTCGTCCCGCAAAAGGCTGTTAAGGGTCAAGCCCTAGCAGACTTTTTGGCAGCCCACCTAGGATCGGAGTCATCCAGAATCTATGAAGAGATCCCAGACGAGGTCGCCGATTCGAATACAGCCACCCACGATAACATATGGCGAATGTTCTTCGATGGCGCCTCAAGGACCGGACCCAAGGGAAACATCGTCGTCAGGGTCGGAGTGGTATTAATTTCTCCTACTGGGCTGGTGATCAATCGCGTCTACTCCCTCACGGAACCCTGCTCCAACAATATGGCCGAATATAACGCTCTGGTCATTGGCCTCCAACTTGCAAAAGAGCTGGGGGTAGAATACCTTGAAGCATACGGCGACTCCCAACTAATCGTCAATCAGATCAGGGGCTCATACGAGGTTCGCCATGAAGACATGATCCCCTACCATCAAATTGCGATCAACATTATCTCATCATTCGAGGGATTCTTCATCGAGCACGTCCCCAGACTCCAAAATATCGAAGCCGATGCCCTAGCAGGCCTTGCCGCTTCCTTAGCAGTGCCGAACCAAGCTCATCATTCGGTTGACGTAATAGGCCACGAACTGGTCTATCCCAAGAACAACGTTCAAGCCATGGCAAGTTATTTCGCCCAGACGGTCGACGACATACCGAACTGGAGACAGCCGTTCATCGATTTCGTTGTATACGACATCCTTCCAGAGAATCCAAAGGAAGCTACCTCTATCAGACGGCGTTCTCTCAGATTCTTCTACGATACAGAGACGAAAATGTTGTATCGCCGCTCCTACGACGGATTATTGCTCCGGTGCTTGTCGAACGCGGAAGCTACAGAAGCTGTACGAGAAGCTCACGACGGTGTCTGTGGGGCCCATCAACCCGGCCCTAAGCTACAGGACCGCCTTCGCCGGATGGGCTACTACTGGCCCACGATGGTGGCAGATGCGATAGATTATGCCAGAAAATGCAAGGCCTGCCAAGTCCACGCAGACTTCATTCACCGACCATCCGAATTTCTACATCCGACAGTGGCGTCCTGGCCATTCGAAGCATGGGGAATGGATATCATTGGTCCAATCACCCCACCTTCCTCCCGAGGACATCGCTTCATACTTGCGATCACTGATTATTTCTCCAAATGGGCGGAAGCTGTCCCACTCGCAGAAGTTAAAACTTCAAACGTGATCAGCTTCCTTAAGCATCACGTTATCTACCGCTTCGGACTACCACGAAGAATCATCCATGATAATGGTCCACAGTTTATAAGCCATGCATTCTACCGATTCTGCGATAAGCACCGCATTCAGAATGTCGCTTCGACACCATACAACCCGACAGCAAACGGGTTGGCAGAGGCATTCAACAAAACAATCATCAAGCTCCTCAAGAAGTTCGTCTTCTCCAACAAACGCGACTGGAACGAGAAGCTCGGCGAGTGCTTATGGGCTTATCGCACCAAGGTTCGAACAGCCACCGGGAATACACCATTCTCTCTGGTGTACGGGAGCGAGGCAGTCCTCCCTTTGGAGACTCAGATCCCCTCACTCCGTATCGCCCTCACTTATCAATTGACGACGGATGATAACTACCGACGACGACTACAAGAGTTGGAGGCTTTAGATGAAAAGCGCCTCCTAGCTCCGCAAAGGATCGAGCTATACCAAGCACGCATCTCAGGAGCCTTCAACAAGAAAGTTAAAATTAGAACATTCCAAGTGGGCGATCTTGTTCTGGCAGTCCGGAGGCCGATGGTCATGACTCACAAGACCACCGGTAAGTTCCAGCCAAAATGGGAAGGTCCATTTGTCATCGAGACCGTGTTCTCCAATGGCGCCTATCGCCTCGCTAAGCAGAACGGAGATTTGCTCATGTTGCCCGTCAACGGCAAGTTCCTGAAGAAATACTATGTTTAAACATCATTCTCCAGATTATCGAGTCATGTACTCCTTTAGTACCACTGAACTCTCATCCATCATTCTCCAGATTATCGAGTCATGTACCCCTTTAGTACCACTGAACTCTCATCCACCCTATTTCAGATTATCGAGCCATGCACCTGCTGGTGCCGCTGAACTCTCACTCCCTCAATAGTCCAAATTATCAAGTTATGTACCAGCTGGTGCCTCTGAACTTACATTCTGGTCACTCTTTCAGATAGTAAGTCAAGTATGATTATACCTCTGAACTTTCTTCCTGGCAGAGATCCTTCCTCAGGATTCACTACCCGCACTTCCAGTGCACAAAAAGGGTAGTCGATCCACCAATTTCTGAAACGACCATGTTCTCATTACCTCTGAGTCGTCTTCACTTCCACCAAAAACAAACCGCCCCCTCGCATAGAACTTCCACGTTCTCCTACCTCTGAGTCGTTCTATGTACCCAATCTTCATTGAGCCCACTCCTGCCATGTCCTCATTACCTCTGAGTGGGAAGGCTCCGTCGAAGAAATCGTCATATTTGCCATGTCCACATTACCTCTGAGCAAGTATGTCGGTCCGCTTTTAACCTATTATCTGTACCCACAACCGGAGTACGACAAGGATAATAGGTCCACAAATGTCCCCTGTTGACCACAAATGTCCTATGTTGACCACAAATGTCCTCTGTTGACCACAAATGTCCTCTGTTGACCACAAATAGCTTCCGTAAAGTCTCCCTTGCCATGTTCTCATTACCGCTGAGTAGGAAGATTTTGCGATAAAACCTTCATGTTTGCCATGTCATCATAACCTCTGAGCAAATGTGATCGGTTCCCTTTCACCCCATTATCCGCATCCTGAACTAGGGTACGCCAAGGGTAATAGGTCCACAAATATTCATTTGCTAAGCTTCTTGGCATAAATCCACCATCTTACCATGCCCCGGGAGCCCAGCTGCTCTACGGCATTCCTTTCCCCAGTACCGAGAACATCCATGACCACTTTGCCGTGGCTGTCCCGAACATCCTATCTAAACTGTTATCCGTACCTAAAACCAAGGTACGCCTAGGATAACAGGTCCACAAATAAATCCCCCAGCAAGTCCAAATTCCATAAACACCGCAAGTGCAAGAAAGAAAAGATGAGTTGAAACATGCTCATTTATTCAAAAATCAAAGGGCTACATCAGCAGGGATCACACCCCCTTGCAAAAATTAAAAAGAAAGAAAAAAAAGAGAAAGAGAGAAGAAGAAGACAGAAAGCCGATCACTGCTCTGGAACACATAACGCCGTAAGACGGTCCTTTATCAAGGCAACCGACCGCTCAAGCTTCTGTCTGGCTCGGCGCTCCGCTTCCTGATTCAACACCGCCGCATCCTCCAGATGAGCATGGGCTCGCCAGTTGTCCTCAAACTTCTTGAAGGCCCGCTCCAGGTTGACAGAGGATCGGGAAATCCTCTCGGCCTCTCGAGCAATCAACTCTTGTTCTACACGAGCAGCCTCCCGTTCTGACTCTAAGAAGACCAACTCCTTCTGGAGTGCGAGAATCCGCTCCTTCGTATCAGCTACTCCATGAGAGGCAGATTCTTCCCGGGCTCTACAAGCCTGACTCCGACGACCCAGTCGGTCATAAGAGACGGAGAACTTGTCAAGGTCCCCCTGCACAGCCGGTCCGGCAGTTTCTCGAGCGAGCTTAATCCTGTCCCTAGCAGTGACCAGGAAGCTCCGCTCCCGTTCAGTCGCGGCGGGCAAGCCAGCCTGCCGCACTGCCAGCAGTTGGGTCACAAGCTGGTCAGCCTCTGTCAACTTAGGCTCCAGGAGCGCTGCTAACCCCAGCCCGCCAGGAAGACCCTTCAGAGTGTCAATTTGGTCCCGAGCTCCCCGTAGAGACAGAGAAAAAGGGACCCCCCGTTCCACGGCAGCGTTTACACCCCTCCCTAAGTGGCGATAGAAGCTGTCAACCACATCCTGCGTCACCTCGTTCAGAGCCTCCGAGGAAACCGGTGTCAACGGGAGTGTGGCTGGTAGCACGGAAAAAGATGCGATGGAATCTGCCGCTCCTACCACAAGAGAAACCAACTCCGCACGGAAACACGCTTGAACATCGGTCAATTCCTCTTCAGCGGCCCGCAGAATTTGGATGCTCGGCAGGGTCGAGAAGTCAATCTCTGGAGCCGTATAAGCAGCCGAAG
The DNA here is from genome assembly GCA_029216955.1 of Iris pallida. Classification (NCBI taxonomy): domain Eukaryota; kingdom Viridiplantae; phylum Streptophyta; class Magnoliopsida; order Asparagales; family Iridaceae; genus Iris; species Iris pallida. The sequence continues at coordinate 43,796,043 of JANAVB010001800.1, forward strand.
ACGAGGCCGGGGCCAGCACCAACTCCATCCCCATCTGCCCAGAGCTGGCAGGATGTCCCTCAACATGCGATGACGAAGGGGAGGAAACGCTCCTTTCCCCCTGATCACGTTAGACCGGGCCTTTCCCAAGAACATCAGCGGCAGGAGATAAAGGGTCAGGACCTGCACGGCCAAGGCAACCATGAATCGACTTGACCCGAAGGATATGCTGATAGAGCAAATAAGCCCCCTCGGTGGTCAATATGTGGCTCAGCTTACCAGTGGAGGAATGTGGAGGCTGAGGTTCGCCTACAGCCATCACAACCTCTTCACCAACAGCCTCCGAGTCAGGAATAAAAGACTTATCCGCCCTTGCATCCTCGGGAGGGGATGCACCGAGGATGGCGTCATCTCGCTGAAGTTCAGAAATCTCGGAGACGGGCCCAAGGAAACTTTCGTCACCCCGGGCTGGGGCCTCAGCAGCTTGGGAGTCCTTAGCCGCCGCTGAGAGAGCCCCCGCAGAGAGGACCGCGACACACATGTCGCTAATCAAAGCGGCAAGGGCCGGATCAACTACTGAGGCAGCAGATGGTTCAGGAGAGCCTGGTTCGTCAGACGCCTACAAAGAAAAATGATCAAGTCATATCCCCGAGAGGAAAGAAAGCTACAACAAAGATATAACTCCGACTTGGACTTACCTCCGGAACATCGTCTACACCCTCACCCTTCTCCGTAATAAGTAGCCTACGGGGACCGACAGCCGCTCTCTTTACAGAAAAAGTTACCCCTCCGCCGGTAGGCTCATGCCTGCCCTGCTTACGCGAAGGACCAGGCATGGCGGGCGATAGATCTACCCGTACCTCCTCCGACGCAGACGGTAACGGGCCCACTGCTTCGTCAAATACGGCCGACGGTTGTTCCGTCGCGATCTCATCCGCCATAACGGGAGGCTGACCCGCCATTATTCCATCACCCGAAGAAAAGGAGTCTTCGCCGTCCCGCTCATTATCTTCCTCAATTGTGTCGAAGGATTCAGAATCGGGCGAAGGAACCCTATTCGTCCCTTTCTTCTTTGCTCTCGACGTCATAGCCTTCTCCGCTAGGCGAGTGCCCACAATAAAGCTAGTCCTCAAGTCAAAATCGTGGGAAGAAGGATTCGCCGTGACATGATACAGGGCTGCCATATGCAGGATTTCATCCATCACATTTGCGGCAGGGACCAAGAAGCTAGTCCGAGTATGACAGGTGTCATAGTAGCTCCATGCTCTGATACCATCAAGAATGCTGCTTTCAAATCCCAGGTGAGAACTGGGGCACCCGAGGAATAGCTGACTATACCCAAATTGACGAGCAAACCTACTAGGCAAGTAGGGCTCCAAATACACAGTGTTGCGATTCCGGTAAACTAGATGCGCCAGGCGAATGTTGTGCAGCCAGAAATGCATCTTTTCAGGCAAGAAATGAGGAGGTCCGACCCTATCAACATGAACACTCCTCACCTCTTGATCAGTGAAACGAGGAACGGATACGAAGAAATTGTACCCATCCACCCTCGCCAGCATCCTCCGACACGCCGGCATGGTACTACATTCCCAAGGCTGGTGGTGATACTTGAAAAGAAACACGTCATCACCTGTAACGCCATCTCCCATCCCGGGTCTCATCAAGGATTGATAATGCAGCAATAGCCATTCCAGCAAGTAATGGTAAGGCAATTCTACACGTTCAAAATCCATTGCCACGTCACGAGCAATGACCTTGGACGAGAAGGCACGAAGACCATGTTGAATACTGCACACCATGGCAGGAAGGAGGGCCAGCCTGACCCCAAAAGCCAACTTCACGGCAGGAAGAATGAAGTGGCGACTGATCCTCTCAATAGAGCCTGCTCCTCCTGAGACCACGCAGTTGCGCAGCCACACCATTAGAAATCCGGCCAAGAGTGCCTTCTCTGACAACCGCCGAGTACCATAACGAAAGTAGCTAAAGGAGTCAATCTGGCTCCCAAACCTGTCACTTTGAGACTTCGACCTCCTAGCAGTCGACATCAAGACCTCCACTTCTTTAGGAGTTAAACGATCTCGGAAAGTAACCCGACCAGCCGCGCTAAATTTGAAAAGGTATGCAACCCAAGATTTAGTATGGGGAGAGTCCCCCTCCGAGCTGTCATTTTTCTGGATAGTCGTCTGGTGACAGGTGCTATGATGGCATAATAATTCTCGATACACGGTGACGAAACCGGGGAATCGCTGATCCAAATCTTGGAGCTCTTCATTCGTCGGCGTATACACTTCGAAGGGTTCATCCCCCAGGGGAGCTTGGAGACAGCATACATCTCGTGAAGAGCGAGCCCTAATTCTCCAACAGGGGTAAAAAAGGTCCCCGTTCGATGATTGTACATCTCCAAAAGGGCCATGAACAGTGGCTTATTAACGGACAACCCGTGGCTGGTACCCCGGATAGCGTCATAAAGGTTGACTCCCCGCAAAAAATCTTCATACTTCCGTAGGATCTATGAGGACAGATTAGCCCACAGAGGAATGGGGTGTAACCAGCTCGGCAGGACCAACCTACAAATAGGATAGGACCATTTGCGAGCAAGCTGACTCAGGAAGGTATCAACCTGGAAGAATGAAAAGTTAGGACCAGGGGTGTTGATGAAGGTACCTGGAACTAACCCCATTACGGACCGACTGGCTGGATCTTTGACTGCGCGTACTGACCCAGTGGCTCTGTTATAACGGATATTACCAACAAACATCCCCGGTCTGGTTGGAGTGAGGGTGTCCGGCATCTGCCTATCCAGAACGATCATATTGAACCACTCAGAAGGGAAATGGCGCTTCATAATAGGAATGTGAATCGGCATCCCATCCAGGTCAAAATCCCAACTCTCCGAAACATCCAACACTCGGGAGTTTTCTACAACCAACGCATCCCCAAAGAGGAAGACCGGTTTCAGATACTTCCCGTCAGACTGCCCAGAGCTTATCATATCAACAAGGAACTGAAAGGATTGAACCCTGATAGCATTTAGTCGCTCCAAAGGTTCATCAACAAGTAGCTGTTCGGACACTTGACGAACTAAGTCATCCCGATGAACGCCCGAGGCAAACTGACGCGAGCCTACCATAAGTTTCCCAGCAGGATTCACGGGCAGAGTCACTGAAGAAAGGCAAAAGAAACAAGGTCAAAATTGATAGCTGAAACGCAAAAACACATGATGCTTATGCGCTTAGCATAGGTGCGGCTCGGTTTATACAGGTCAGTTCAAATGAGCCTATGCGGCTTAGTTTGAAAGAGCCCATGCGGTCCAGTACGAATAAACTCATGCGGTTCCGTTCGAAGGGAACTCATGCGACTCAGTACAGAGGAACTTATGCGGTCTGAAAGGAGTATATTCGGCTCTAAAACGCTTATGCGGCCCTGCAAGGATGAGCTTATGCAGTCCAGCGAGGAAGAGCTTATGCGGCCCTGTTAAAGAAGTAGTTACGCAACCACTTTCATGCGGCTCAAACCTGGGTCATACCCCATGCGGCCCAAGCATGAGTCGGACACACAGTGTGCTTTGGAATATAGGCTCGCACATAAAATATGCGGCGTAGCCATGGCAGTTCATATTAAGGGACCCTTACCAGCGATAGGCGGGTGGACGTCGGGGTGAAAAGCGAGCACGTCAGTCAACGGAGGAGCCGTCATGTTCGCCGCCGCAGTCGATGAAGACGCGACTTTCTTGCCCTTCGCTGCCGCAGAAGATGAGGCGGCCTTCGATGCTGCAGCCTTCTTGGGAGCCATTGTCGGTTGCTAAAGGAAGAAGACGAAGAGCAAAGACGGCAAATAGAGAATCAGAGCAAAGAGAGAAGGTAAAGAAAAGCCCCAAGAGGCTAAAAGACTCCTATTTATAGGCAAAAGAGACCCACGAAACGAACAGACGTCTCGGAGTACGCCTCGGATTACGTGCCGCCCCCAAAGAATAAAGGCAAAACGCTTCGGTCAAGGTAAAACCGACTCTTGGGACCCTCCCCCAAAAGGCAGCGTCAAATCAAATCAAAGGCACTTAATGAAGATTTGCACACGTGTTCAGGACACGTGGCAACAAGTTTATGCGGCCAGATGAATTTATGCGGCTAAGGCACTTATGCGGCTAGGAAGCTCAGGCAGACAGAAAAATCCTATGCGGCATGAACGGGGCCATGCTTCTTGTTCAAAGTATTCCAATTTTTACAAATTAAAAACTTTGAAGGGGGTCCTGTAGAAGCATGGAAAATATTAGAATAATGATCCATGCGGCTCTGAGTAAGAAGCTTATGCGGCTCGCACAGGAGCGGCCCTATGCGGTTCAAAGAAGACTCTCAATCGCATGCGGCTCGGAAACGTATGCGGTTCAGCAAGGCATATACGGCTCGATGGACGCCATGTGTGATCCTTCCCTACAGCTGTTCGTTTGAGTAGTGGCCTCATTTATTGCTCCAGCACGATTCACTGTGGCGGCCCTGACATAAAGTTTCATAATGGCTTTGCCATAATGACTGACTCCTCGGGAAAAGAAGAAAATCTCTGACCAAATCCGTCAGAAGTCCCAGATTGCCACGTGGCAATCAGTCATATGCGGCTCCCTGAGAACCCGTTCCATGCGGTTCGATACAACGCTAGCTCATACGGCTCCCTGGGAACACATTTCCTGCGGCCCAATACAACGCCAGCTCATACGTCTCACAAAGATTACGCATATGTGGCTCGATGAAGCATCGTCCTATGCGGCTTACAAAGAGTATCTCTCTGCGGTTCGAGGATCGTCAATCCTAAGCGGCTCTGACAGGACTCACAATTAAGACACGTGGCATGGGATCAATAAGAGATTTAACCGAATCTCAACAAATATATTTGACATCATCGTCATAATTACTGAAATCAGAGCATATCATTTATCATCAAGCTAATGGGACACGTGGCGAGCAATCAGACATTGGCATAATCAATCACGAGGATTTAAAGCAGCTAGCATTAATTGCTCATGAGATACGATGCTATCCGCATTAATGGCCGAGATTCACTATAATCAGGATCAAGGGTTCAGATAGAATGAAGGAGCACCGACATTCCAAACAGATAATCATTAGCAAACCCTAATGATCACCCCCCCACTCTTATAAATAGCCAGCATCATTCCCTTGTAAAAAAAAGAGGTCGGCAACAAAAGAATAAAAAAATAAGAAGAGAGAGATCTACACAGAGAGAGCTCCCCCCTTTTTTCTTGATAATCACAGAGAGAGAGAGAGAAGCCAGGAGAGCAATCCGAGGAGAGCAAGAAGAGCATTTCTTCATCAACGTCGAGCAGATCTTCCCCGAGCCAAGGCTGCATACTGATCGTCCAAGGAGTAAGACAGAGCGGCCGTCGCTTTCCCGAGTCTCTATCGTCACCCCCCAGAATCAAAAATAAACAATCGTACTTAGTCTGCTGTACCTAGGTTTTCGTCCCTAGGCTTTCTTTGTACGAGCGAGTTTGTATTGTGAGTCTAAGTTCAGTCCTCCGATAATTGTTCTGTTCTTTTACAATCAATGGCAAACAGTAGAGGCTTGGCTTTAAAATTAATGCTTCCAAAAAAATAAAAAATATATATTATAGGTTAAGAGGTTCCACAATATTAAGTGTGTTAATTGATCAAATATTAATTGGTAAAATACCGATATCGAACAAAAATCGACCGAATACCGATTTAATCGAAACCGAAAAAACCGATTCTAAATGGTACGATATTGGTATTGATTTTTCAAATACCGATTTTAAAAAATACCGAAAAAATCGACCAAATACCGACCGATTATACCGACGCTCACCCCTACTCCCCAGGGTCACATCATCAAACTATGCTGATCTGACTCTGTTCATCAACGCAAACTGAATCTGTAAACCCTATATCTGAACCTCCATCCCCGGAACGATTACCTCGATACCCAAACTATCCAGATCAGCCAATAGATGACGATCTGCCGTCAAATACATAGCAACTGGATACCTGCTCAAAGCATCTGTAACTACGTTGGCCTTCTCTGGATGGTACTGCAAAGAGATATCGAAGTCCTTCATCAGTTCTAGTCACCATCTCTGCCTCATGTTTAATTCTTTCTGGGTGAACACGTACTTCAAGCTCTTATGATCCGTGAAGATCTCAACTCGCTATCCGTACAGGTAGTGCTTCCATAGCTTCAAAGTAAAAATAATAGCTGCCAACTCCAGATCATGGGTATGGTAGTTCTTCTCATGAGGACGTAATTGCCTGGATGCATAGGCAATCACCTTCCCGTGCTGCTAAAGAACGCAACCCAAGCCCTTTCCAGATGCGTCACTATAGATAGTGAAACTACCTGTCCCTGATGGCAACGTCAAGATAGGAGCTGTTGTCAACCTTTTCTTTAGCTCATCAAAGGCAGTCTGACACTCCTCGGTCCAGATGAACTCTACGTCTTTCATGGTGAGTCTAGTCATCGGCTCTACAATCTGAGAGAAGTCTTGGACGAACTTTTGATAATAGCCTGCTAGACCCAGAAAGCTCCAAATCTCGACGACTGAGCTCGGTGTGGACCAAGACCCCACTGCTGAAATCTTCTTCGGGTCCACTGAGATCCCATGCTCGGTCACAACATGACCCAAGAACTCCACCTGCTCCAGGAAGAACTCGCACTTTGATAGCTTCCTATACAACTGCTCCTTCCTGAGAGTCTCGAGCACAATCCGCAGATGCTCCTCGTGCTCCTCTGGCGTCTTCGAATATACCAAGATGTCATCTATGAAGACCACCACGAACTTGTCAAGGTACTGATGGAATACCTTGTTTATCAAGTTCATGAATACTGTTGGGGAGTTGGTCAACCCAAATGGCATGACAGTAAACTCGTACTGGTCGTACCGAGTCCGAAAAGCCGTCTTTAGAATGTCTTTCCGCTTCACCTTCAGCTGATGATAACCGGACCTCAAGTCTATTTTTGAAAACACCTTCGCGTCGCTCAACTGATCGAACAAGTCATCAATCCTCGGCAACGGGTACTTATTCTTGATAGTGAGGTTATGTAGCGCTCTGTAGTCGACACACATGCGTACCGTCCCATCCTTCTTTGGTACAAACAGAACAGGTGCGCCCCAAGGTGATGAACTGGATCTGATGAAACCTTTATCCTGCAGCTCGTCGACTTGCTTCTTCAGCTCTGCTAACTCGCTGTTGTTGATCCTATAGACGTGTTGTGAAATAGGCTCAGCGTCCGGCACCAAGTCTATAGAGAACTCAACATCTCTGTCTGGCGGCATTTCCGGTAACTCATCAGGGAAAACATCTAAGAATCCGCTATCAATGGATGTGATGCTCGCCAACATAGCTCCACAGAAACCATCTCCCGGCTCAGCTGCTCCCATGGCGAACTCAAACTCTGGCTCTCCCGACGGTCTAAACAAAACTCTGCCTCCTCTATAGTCTATACTAGCATGGTGTCTGCTCAACCAATCCATACTGAGTACCATATCATAGCTCGGAAGGGGCATTACGAGCAAGTATGCATTCAAATTTCGGCCTCTCAGTGTAACTGTTCGCCCTTTACAAATATTATTGATCAGGATAACTCCTCCCCCGGTAATAATCTTGCAAGTCCTACCCAGAGATTCAGCAATAATATTGTGTCTAACTACAAAAGAGACATATAAAAAACTGTCAAACAAAGCTAATGCAGGAAATGAATCGAGTAGAACAAAACCTGCTACCACGTCTACTATAGGCTCGGCCTCCTCGACCGTCAGTGCGAATGCCCTACCCTGAGCTGCTCCCCTCTGATGCTGGGAAAAACGCTGCTGCTGGGTCGGAAGTGGAGGACCCCTCTGTTGAACAGCTGGTCCCGCTGGAGCTCTAGCAGGAGGTGCTCTGTCCTGACCTCCCTTGGCTACACGAACAGGGCAATCCTTCAGCTGATGGTCGGACGCTCCACAATACAGGCAAGCGCCCAACCTCTTCCGACAGACCTCTCGACTGTGCCCCAGCTTCCCACATAAGCCACACTGGGGGATCTGTTTCTACTGATGTTGTGCACGTGCTGGTGCCTGGTGCTGCTGATGCTGCTGGTGGTGGAACGGCCTCTGCTGAGTTTGAGGACGCTTGGCCGGCCCTGCATTGGAACCAGCCCCCAAAGCATCGCTATTCCTCTTGGGCCTGAGACCCAAGTCCTCCTCTGCAATCTGAGCGTCCATCAGAATGTCCTCAAAGGTCGCCGTGCGACGTCCAGACGTGCGAGATTTGACGCCGTGGTTCAGGCCCCTTCTGAACTTGCGGGCCTTCTCCCCAGCATCCTGAACCATGCCCTTGGCGAACCGGCTCAGACGGAAGAACTCCTCTGCGTACTCGTCCGCAGACATGTTCCCTTGCACAAGTCCCATAAACTGGCCCTCCAGTGCACTAAGAGCCACATCAGGAAAGAATTTCTCCTTGAATAGCCTCTTAAAGTTCTCCCACGTCAAGCCTGTCACTATCACGCGAGGGTCTGTACGGTACCAAGTCAGAGTGATATCAAAGAACTGACTCGCTACTGCTGCCACCCGTAGCCCCTCCAAAATCTGTGCTAGCTCCAAGCTCCGCTCAACATCCTCTAGCAAGTCATCGGCATACAGGATCCCCTATGTTTACTTGAATTCCCGAGGAAACATATTCTTGAAATCTATCACGGAGCCAGGCTTCGTCTGCTGCTGCTGTGGCTGCTGGGCAGGGGCGCCCTGATTCTGAACTGCAGTCACCTTCTCTATAGCAACGATTGCTAACTGATACACACTCTCAATACTCTGCCTCAGAATCTTCGACTGTCGCTGCGATGCCTCAGTCTGTGCTCGCTGTGCCTCCATCATCTGTGGGAGGAGCGTAAACATCTGAGTGGTATCAATCGACAACGCAGATAGAGGTGGAAGAGTCTCCGACAGAATGGGTACAGGCCTCTGGGCCGATGGAGGAAGACCCCCTGGTACTGTTGCTGCTACCTCTGGAATGGCAAGGACAGTAGTGTCAATCTCCTGAATTGTAGCTTCATTAGCTGGAGAAGAAGGTAGTGAAGTAGCGGACTTCTCCTGAGCTCGAGTCTTCATCATCCTGAAGACAGATTCAAGCAAAGAGATCAACATGACACATGATAAGATATCATCAAGGAAGGACAATTTATTACAAAATACAAGAAGAGTTGTCATGATAATCAAAAGATCAGAATTTTTCTAATATGTGATTGAGTAACTCCTATCATAACCTAGAATCTATATCCTAACAGCAGGCTCGTAATTAGCACTCTAAGTCGAGCACCATTATGAAATCGTACTAGTTGTGACGCTGACCTGCATGGGCCACCATAAAAATATATTTTTCGGACCGGTAGAGGTGGAGGTTATACCCTTGGTTCGTGTCGCATGGAGGCATCACTCTCCAGGTGAGTCTACCTGGGAGAAAAAGGACGAGATGCAGGAGTGTTACCCTTATCTCTTCGAGCCTTGAGGTATTATTCTCTTTGTTCTTGCTTGTGTTTCTTGTGCTAGTTTGCTCTAATTTCGAGGACAATTTTTTTTTAGGAGGGTAGATTTGTCACCCCCACTATCCTAGATAGGACTATTATAGTCATTTATATTTTTTATTATTTAAATATTTACTTAAATTATTATTGTTAGTGTATTTATCTTGATGGTTAAATAATTATATTTTTAAAAATAAAATATATATACAATAGAGTTTTTAATTACAAAACTTTAATATATTTAATACATATAGTATATAAAATATTTTGTTTATAAATAAAAACTAAATATTTTATATAATATATGTATTAAATATATTAAAGTTTTGTAATTAAAAACTCTATTGTATATATATTTTATCTTTAAAAATATAATTATTTAACCATCAAGATAAATACACTAACAATAATAATTTAAGTAAATATTTAAATAATAAAATAATGTAAATGACTATAATAGCCCTATGTAGGATAGTATTCCCGAGAATATATAATTTTTGGCTATATAGTATTTCCCGTACCAAACGCCCCATAATAGATAACCATTGGTTGGCACATTTATATCTAGTAGTTAGTCAAAACTAACTATAACACTCCCTCTTGACTATGCACAACTCAACTAACATCAATTTTCAGGGATATTTAGCATCAGTCTTCAGGTAGAAGAGTAACACAATTTTATGGGAATATACAAATGTAGATAAACTTCACCAAAATCTCGATTTGGAAAAGTCAGTTGAAAAAAAATTGTATGTAAAGAAAAAACTAAGGCAATGCCTCCCGCCGAAGCACGAATCTCACTTTTCCCCTAGGTCAATTCGGTTCAGTGCCCCGGATACCGATTAAAAGAAAGTCATACCTTGTGTACAAGTTGTCCATGGCCATGCAAGTGTGTGAACAGTTAAAACTATGAAATAGATGCATGGCACGAAACAGAATTAAGCATTATTATCATGCAACAGTTCATTTTTTTTAAAGTCGTACTTTCTGTTTTGGCGACCCGTAGGCACCAAATATCCCGAGGCACCATGCCACAACCGACGTTTCATTATTTCGTTTCCATTAAATAATTTATCTCTTTTATTGAACCTTAACTTTTTGCTTCAGAGCGTGAAGCTTATAACTTTAGGGTCTTAAGCAGCTTTATGGTTTTCGAACCTTAATTGCTCGCTTCGAGTACGAAGCTTATCATTTTGAGTTTAGAGCAAAACTACTCTAAGGCTGTGTTTGGTAGGAATGATAGAAAAGTGGAAAGAAAAAGATTAAGATATATTTTTCTTCCATATGGAAAGGAAAGATCATTTCCTTCCTTTGTTTTGGTTGGAAGGATGGAAAAGAGAAGAGATGCATTATTCTTTGTTTGGTACGGAAAGAAATGTGAAAGAAAAGAAAATAAAAAATATAGATTTTACGAATTATATCCTCAACTAAAACACATATTTACCATTTTATTTCATTAATAATTTTTAAATAATATAATTCATATGGGGGTACAATTGTTAATTAATATAAGTCTTTATTTTTTCTTCCACTTTTGGAGAGGTTGGATTTCTTAGGTTATGAAGGAAAAACAATCCCTCCACTTTTCCTTCCCTCAACTTTTTCTTCTAGACGAAACAATAGAAAATGGATCATTCCCTCCACTTTTTCCTTCTCCATTTTCCTTCCTCCCACTTTTTCCTCCTACCAAACACAGCCTAAATCGCTACAGTTATCCCAATTTTTTTTTTATCTTAGTGGTACAATATGCATTTAACTTGGTATCGTTAATTTGAACGTATTTGAGGCAACAATAATTTCATTTGCGGGAAGGAGAAGAAAAGAAGGACCGAACCACCCACCAAGTATCTAATGGCCGAGAGTCGAAGCACTTCACAACAATCAAGTTTTAGTTACACGAGCTTCTGCAATGGCACCAACATTATATTAGAATTCCTTATTCAATCATTCGTTTCAAAATTCTTAGAATGAATGTAGAAATCGACATGAAAACATATTCATCAAATCAAGCAGCAAAAACTTTAAGAAAATCAACAGCGGTTCAGTCCCGTCGAAGGGACTCTTATATAGAGCTTACTCGCCGAGATGCATCAGTTGGAACAGTTCTCATAACATTCGTCCAAATCGATTTGTTTGATGCCACAAATAATTTTCTTATACCAAGCTCCCGACTAAGTCAGACCAGCCATCTAAGTTTTCGACCGAGTCTGACTCGCCATGAGCCCATTATATAGTGTGCAGCCCAAAGGGAACGGGACACTACACCTGCAACAATCCAAACGAGAATGTATCAACTTTCCCCTATTCAAGGTGTTGCATGGTTTTGGTTTTGTATAAAGGGGTGTAATATATGGAATGACTATCTCATTAGCATTCATTTTGAGTCAGTTTGTAAGCCCACACAATAACCCTTGTAATCGAGTTATGTAATATGATGTTCATTATCAATAAAAAATTTCCTTTTATGTAGTGTGTTAATCAATTATCTCTACGTACTCTATTTTTTTGTTGTGTTTTAGACAACTTTATGATCCTACCTTGTGCGGGTGCAACTTAGGCTCGTACGGCATCACGTCCGGGGGACGCCTATGGATTCTAAGGAATCAGAATGTTATATATATATATATATATATATATATATATATATATATATATATATATATATATATATATATATATATATATATATATATATATCGGGACATGATAACAACTAGTAACCATTTTATATATTATTATAATAAAATGATTACTAGTTGTTATCAAAATTAGAAGGGGGGGGGGGAGGGTTACATATGGCGATCCTTTTCTTCCCTCAAGAAACTCATAGACTGAAGTGGTATAATTTCGTTCCTATACCTTTAGTCTATTCTTAGTTAGTTAGTATTGCATAAATTTTCTTTTAGGCCTACCATTCATTCTCTTTTTTATAACTTAGTTATTGTGGATGTTAGTATTATGGATGTTATGCTATACTAAAGATTTTATTATTATTGAACTTGAAAGACCTAGACAGCGTAATATTGTCGATGCTACGGCGTAGGCTGGGCTTGAACACGTAATCGTATCCAATTCTTTTGGAGCGGGTCATGACAGCAACGCAAAAATAACTCTTCTCTTACACAACACCACTCTCTTCTTCCCTCTTCCTACTTTGTCATCCCTCTTCTTTTGCCTCTTGCAACCCTAATCAGAGATTGAACAAACTAAGACTAATCTCTGTCATTTGAAAGCTAGCTTTATAGGTTATATATTTTCCTAAATCGATTTTTTTTAATTTTATTTTTTGTTCTTAGATTGCATGTTTGATTAATGTATCAGATAGTAGATAGCCCAAATTGATGCTATTTCTGAAGTTTCAAACTCAATTAGTAGAGTGAAACTTCAAAAATTGAGACAGTTCCGTTGGAAACAATGCATGGCTGCCAAATTTTGATAATCAGAACTATCAAAATTTTGACAGTCCTATTACTTTTACCATGTAAGTATATGCACTAATGAATCTTGTTGTACTATCAAAGAAGAATGCTTTGCACTCTGCCATGTCCTCTCTCGTCTTCCAGTCAATTGCTTTGGTGAGGAATGATCTAAAGCCAACTGGGTGGTTTTAGATTATGAAACCAACCTATGTTATAACCGTTAGATTTGGATTGCAAGAATGAGATTAAAAGGTGAGAGTATCTACTTAAAAGATACATGTGTAATCTCAATATTGCAATCCAAATTCAACGGTTGGGACATAGGTTGGTTCCTGAAATAGTATGGTTTTTGAAAATAAAGGGATTAAGTGGTAAGTCAGGAAGGAATAAGCAAGGATTAAAGAAGAGCAAAAAAAAGTTGGCACAAATCCATAACGTAAATTTTGGCAGTCCTAAAGATAAGTCCTAAAGATAAAAAGTTTATTTTCTGGACTGCCAATTTTTTTTCAGTCCTATACATATTCAGGAGTACTAAAATTTGATAGTTCTTTGTTGTCCCATATAAGACTTTTTCGATTCTGAATCTTCAAAACTCCATTTGTGAAGTTCGGAACTTTATAAATATTCTCAAATGAGGATAACTATAAAACTGTTAAAAAGACGTGAAATAAATCTAAGAATCTAAACAATTTTATTTATTTTTTATACCTAAGTTGTTGTGCTCCTTAACATTTTTCAAAGGATATTTTGGGTATTGAAAGTTGCACATAATTTTTATGAATTTGTGTTGTCCCCTAACAACTAGTGTAGTTCCTTTAACAATTGTCTTATCTAGGTAAAGACCATTTTCTTATCTCGATCCTAAGGATAATAGAAAAATATGCATCTTGATACATAAATTGGCCATCAGATCAATTATCATATCTTTCTTTTTTTAAGACCAAGGATAAAGAAAGTGTTCATGGATTTTTTTCTCACGGCTAGCAAACATGAAAATAAAGAAATATTGAAATGCTAATCATATATACAACATTCATGTACATATACTTCTTTTTGTAATCATTAAAAAAATTATTTGAAATAAAACTTACATTAAAAGGAAAGCAAACAAGATAAATAAATCCATATATAACTATTTTTTATTCTAAATATAAGACCTAAATATATGCTTGAATTTACTATGGTGTGTCTTTTCTGGATTAGTTAGTCCAAACACACAAATGCAAACATTCTATTTGTTTCATGATAAATCATATTAGTAATTGAATCTTCGAAGTGTAGCACTTTTTTCGAAACTATTTGTTAACATAATTTTTATTAGTATAATCTATTCGTTGTGCAACACGAGAAAGCAAACACGATAATACCCTTAATGATAACGAAAAATTAACAAAGTATGAATACTAAATTAATAGAAAATCAAGAACACACAATATTTAACATGCTTCAGTCCAAACTTGACCTACTCCACGGATAAGAAAAATGGTGGAAATCAGGCACGCCCTACAAGTGCTCCGATACCGTGTCTGAAACGTTGCCGCAACAAAAACTTAAGCCAACCCACCTGAAATAACCAACTCCCATCTAACGGACACCAAGCACAGATAAAGACAAGTATAAAACCTTGATATCCTCCATGGCTTCGAACTGCTGAAACCAATGTCGCTCCGTGAAGCTTTGGCAAACCACCCGTCGCCAAAATCGGATCCGTAAAGCAATCCCTACCTCGACCAGCTGTCATGGGACCGATAGACTGACCCTCAATCTTTGACTCATCACCATTCTTTACCTTGTCTCGACGAACCGAATCCTCCATATCCTTCAAAACATCTCGAAGACCCTCATCAGCAAGTTTTCGACAATCCAACTCCTATCGAACACCCCTCGAGCCTCCATCCGGTGTCTGTGGCCTACTTTTACAATTCAATGGCTTGAGCTTGTACATGCCACAACATAAATCTCATCGAGCCAGCTGTTGGGAACCCTTCACAAGCATCCAATTTTTGTTCCCAAACGAACTGTGACAACCATCATCAGCCAGCCTCTCTACCGAAACTAAGTTATAACACAAACTTGGTACATGTCGCACACCCTTGAGGACGATCTTCTCACCAAACTCTGTCGTCAAGTGCATATCACTGATGCCTACAATTACAATTGTCCCCTTGTCGCCCATCTTCACACGTCCAAACTTGTCGCTGTGGTATGACGTAAAGATCCTCCTCTGCGGAGTGGCATAATACGACGCTCCCGTGTCCATGGCCCAGTCGCCATCATGACACATGCCACAAGGTTCCTTTATGTTAGTCGCTGCGATGATGATATCCCATTGCTGTGAGATCCTCCTTATCTTTGGTCTTCTCAGCTTTTAGCTTCATGCAGTGTAAAACCCCTAAATTTCTACTATTTTTTTTGTACTGATTTTTTTTATTTTTTATTTATACGTCGCGTAGTTGCATTGTACGTCGTGCGCAAAATTTTATTTTTCGTAATTGCTCGACAAGTGCAAATATGTGCGAGCGTACAATTTTTTTAGAAAAATATTTTTCTATTTTTATAGTTCAAAATAATATATATAATAAATAATTGTATTTGTATTTTACTTAAAGTTATGAAAAGTATCGTATCAAGATGGCCAAAACTTATTACTTTTATTTATTTATAAAAGGCTATCTTATTTAATAGTGGTAATTTAGAAAACTATTTTATGCAAATATTCCTTGCATATGATGTACATTAATTTGAATTTATATATAATTCTATTTTCGAAATTTATTAATATTAATATTTTATTATTCAAAAAGATATTTAAGAATATTTATTTATTTTCGAAAGTATTTTTAATTAATTATAAAAAGATATTTTAGTTTAATTATTATACTTTAAATTGTGGTTAGATTTATTGGTTTGATTTAAATAGTTAATTTAAGGATGAAAATTTATCTATTGGATTTATTTGGATTTAAACTAGATTGAGATTGGATTTTGATTGAATTAATCTATTTTAATTAATATGCGATTTATCAAAAAAGGGATTTAAATCCTAATCCTTATCCAACTGGAAATTCTTACCTCCTATATAAGGAGAGGTACTCCTCCATATTATTTTCTCCATATTATTCCTCCACAAAATCTACCAACGTGCGTGCTTCGTGTCTGTGTCCAACACTTCTCCGTGTCAGCCGTGACGGCCTGAAGCTCATCATCAATCACCATCTTAATCGCATATAGCTGATTGATAATACCTTGAATCTCGTTTAGATGTTGTGCCACTGGGGCACCCTCCGTGTACTTCAAGTTAACGAGTTGGCGAATAAAAAATGCATTGTCGCTAGTCGTCTTTCTTCGTACAACGAATGCAACTTCTCCTACAATGCTTCTGCGAAACTTTCCATGGATACGTGGTGAAACACCGAATCATCCCGAATCATCCAACCATTGGCAGATGAAACCAACGGCCTTCCAATCTAGTCGTTTCCAGTCTTCGGCAGCTTTGTCCGATAGCTTTATGATATCGCCCTCTAACGGACCATGCAAGTCCTTGCACCAGAGTAGATCCTCCATCCTTCGTTTCCAAATCGTCTAGTTCCCCCTATGAGAGTGATCATTCAAGTGTTCATCTGCTCCGTAGAGGTGATTGTTATAACCCCAAAGGCTATGATACCAGATGTTGGGAATCAGACATGCCCTACGAGCGCTTCGATACCGTGTTTGAGACATTGTCGTATCAGAAACTTAGGCCAACCTACCTGAAATAACCAACCTCCGTCTAACGGACACCAAGCATAAATAAAAACATGTATATGACGGTGACTACGTGTAGTGCCCCGCTCCCGTTGGGGCGAAGCACTATGTAATAGGCTCATGGCAAGTCAGACATGGTCGGGAACATAGATGGCTAGTCTGACTCGATGACGAGTTTGGTATACAAAAACCATGGCATCAACAAAATCGATTTGGACGAGTGATATGAGTACCATTCCAACTAATGGATCAGCTACTATTGGAATAAGTCCTAGATACGGTAGGCAGCGTCTTGGCGAATGAACTCTAAAGAGAGCGATGCAACCCGTCTGCCATTGGTTTTATTGGTTTTCTTGGCTTTCTGAACGAATTGTTGTGTGGATTTGATAGTGTGCTTTTGCGTCGATTTCTGAATGCGTCTTTGGGAATTTCGAAGGAGGAATTGAAGGAAGGGTTCTAATTCGATGCTCGTGCCATTGCAGGAGTTCGTGTAACTGACGCTTGACCGTCGTGAAGCGTTCTCCTACTCTCGGCACAATCTCCTTAGGTGGGTGGTTCTTCGACCCCTTCTTTTCTACTCCTTCCCGCCAACTAAATTCTTAAAGTTCAACAATCAAATCGATGATGCTAACGGGATGTATGCTGGCCACTAAGATCAAGAGCTCGGGATGATATCGCAACCTAGAGAAATTAACTCTGAATCTATAAGTTTACTCTAAGTAGAGAAAAGATAAAGTCCTAGGAAAGAGATAAAATTTATTTCATGCTCGGCAAAACACAACGAAGAACCCTTGGTTGCGGTATATCATGCCTCAGGGAATTTGGTGCCTACGGGATGCTAAATCAGAATGTATGGTTTCGGGGAAAAGGACCCTTGCACGAGTAGGAATGATTATGTGGTTTGATAATGGTTACACTATGCAATTTACTTCATACATATTAAACTGTTCATACATTCGCATGGTCATGGACAACTTGTGCACAAGTTGAGCTTTTCTCGAGATGTTACCCGGGGCCCCGGGACCGAATCGGCCTAGGAGGAAATTATGGAAATTGTGCTTCGGCGCGAGGCATTGCGAGACCTCCAGTTAGGCTCGCAACCTGGACTGGAGGGCACGTCACAATGCTACGTAATCGTCCATCATGGTGTCGATATCACCAATGACCACATATAGGATAGATTGGATGCTCACCTATTGTCTTGTGCAGGTGGTAAGTATTATGTATATCTTGTGCAGGAAAGGAGCACGACTGGGGTAAGAATGTTTAAAATTGATTATGTTGTTATCGTTTAAAATGTGCCTTCGATATGAACTGAAATTCATATAGTTCTAAATAGAAAGATCACTTCGTATGCCAGAATCCTTAATAAGCAGTGTCGGTTTAGACGAGTGGGTTCGTCCCATCCACAAGCAAGTGTGCTAACTCCCAACTCCCCAGGTAACGAGCGCACTGCAGGAGCTCGAGACTAGACTAGAGCTGAAGAATAGGAGGCGACGCGAAGCTCTCATATTTTGAAGTATTTGAAGCCCAATTCAGACCGAAGGCTTTTGTTCAAATGTATAAAGGGGCATGAATGTATGGAACGCCGAAGATTATTTCACGGTAAGCTGGTCGAGAGTTTTCTTTTATGTTTCAAGATGTAGCCACAACGGCATATATAATGTAAAAATGACCTTGCACATACTTTGCAAGTTTATGAATGAAAAGCTAAATTTTTTTCTATGCTATGTCTTCAAATCTCTGTACTGTTTAATTTCAACACGTCGTGTCAAAGTAAATCCCAAGTGCACATCCTTGCCTTGTGCAAGTCCAATAAAGACTTGCATGGCATCACGTCCCGGCTCGTGGGATCGATTTAGCTCGAGTCAAGGCGAGGATGTAACACCCAGTTTTCCAAATAAGGGTAATTTTAAAATTTTGTAATTTTAATCTTTTAATAATGATATTTAAGTCATGATATGATTTTTGGTAATTTTTAAATCATTTTAAAACTATTTTAAATTATGACTTATGATTTTGGTGTTTTGATAGTGTAACACTAGAGACAGCTTAACCTAGAGCCTAGCCATGTGATTAGGGTGTTTCATTTATCATTTCCACTTTGAGGGTATTTTTGTCATGTATTGTATTATTTAGAATATATTATTTGGAATTTAATATATATTATTTGGAATTTAATATATATTATTTGGAATTTAATGTATTATTAAGAATGGTGTGATTTTAATATTATTTAATTGATTACCATGTATTGTGATTAGCCTAACTTGGTTTAGACCTAACCTAGATTAGTCATAGCTAGTCTTAGCTAACCATGGTTAGTGATAGTTAGTATTAATTATATTTATTAGAATTTTTAAGTGATTTTTAGTATATTTGATTTGGTGCTATTTTAGACTTTGACCATTGTTGACTTGGAGACTGTCCTAGAGGCTAACCTAGGTCATGACTATTGGTTAGGTTATGGAAAACCCTAGCTTGACCTAAGTTAGTGATAATTAACCAATTAGATTTAATTTGGAGAAATTAGGAATTAATTTGAATAGTAAATAGCTTGTGGTTTCACAAGTCATGACTTGTGATTTTAGCCTCAGGGGCCCAACCCAAAACCAAGTGAACCTAGACCTAGCCCATCCCACTAGGCCGGCCACACTAAGCCTAGGGATTTCCACCTATTTAATTCCCTCCTAGAAATTAGGGCTAGCCTCCATTAGGAATATTTCTCAAGTTTTAGAAAGAGGTGAGTCTCCATCTTCATTAAATCCTAGAAATTCCATTTCAATTCATTTTTCCCCCAAACCAATTGCATTAGGTTCTAATTCTTCTGTTCTTGCTGTTTATGTAAGAATATTTCAAAGTTTGGACAATTTGGAGAAGTTTGGCTATCAAGGGGAATACCCCTCTTTGGAGTTTTATTGAGGATTTGACACCTATAGGTAACTCCTTCAAAACATATTGTAATTGCTGTTATTATTGCATTCTAACCTAGATCTAGGTGTCCCCTAGCTAACCCTAGATTTTTGTAGGATTTTGTGTCCTATTCGTGTCCCATTTGGACACGTATCAGTCCTTGTTTATAGGTGTTTGACGAAATGCCCCAAAGGGCATTTCGAGCTGATTTTAGGAATGTAATTGAATAGGAAGTTAGGTCTTAACCTCGCTTAGGGGTTTCTAGTGCTCTGAGCACGTTTTAGTGTCGTGTCGAGTTGCCACGGACACACGTACACGCGGTTGCACGCGCGCGCGCGGCCAGGTTGCTTGCCCTGCTACTCGGGGCTGATTTCGAGCTGGACACGCCACGTCGACACATGATACTTGACACACACGAAGGGGCGACCACTGACACTACGTGTGTCAAGTGACACGACCCCACGTGTCGTGTCGGACACGGTATCGCGAGTGCATGGGAAGTGCACTGTGCGTGCACAGTACTGAGTTTGGTTCTCTGTTTGAAATTCAGTTTTATTATTTTAAATAGTGTTTTTATTTGCTAAATTAATCCTAAATATGATGTATTATCTATGATAGATTAGGCTTACATGTTAGTTTAAAGGTTGGATGGAAATTGGTTTCGAATTTGGGCTAAATTCATATTAACTGATACATGTGGCTGATATATTGTTTTTCCAAATTCCTGGAACTTTAAAACCCTATTAAATCTACTTTAAATTGTTGTTTCAGTTACCTATTAGTATTCCTACATGTTTGCAATCTATATTAGTTGATTTATAGTAGATTAGGTGGTGGATATGAAGAATGGGGCATTGAATTGAGTGTAGGATCAGTGTATCGACTGATACACTGATTCCTGGGTTCAGTTCCAATAACTGTTCACATTTTCCTGTTTTTAATCTATTCTAATTCAATGTTCAACTGTTACATGTTTTCCCACATATTGCTTGCTCATGTTTAGCTTAAATGTTGCTTTCGAATGAGACTTTTGATTTGGGTTTGAGATTGAATAATGTGTTGGTTTCGAAAGGAATTCGAACTGTCAAAACTGGAATTGGATTTCCTTCCATTCTTATAACTGAGATTTAATGAATGTCTATTCAATGTTCCTGTCAACTGTTATTACATTTTTCCTGTTTTACTGTGCATTTCACTGAATTCCTGTTTTCCAGGGTTTCCTTCACTGTCATGTGTTTCCAGGATTTTACCTAACAACTAATTCAGGATTATGCATTGCCATGTTAATCACTGTTGATCATTCCTATTCATTGTTAATATGATTCCAGTTATCCCATGTACACCACTGATTTTTCCTGTTTTCCCATGCTTCACTCACTGTACACAGGTGCACACAAATGATTCCCTGTTTACTATTTTCTAATGCACACTGAATGCCAGTTATCATCTCACTGATTTCCTTCCCATTTGAATCTGTCATGTGAACCATGTATTGCCATTATTTCCTTGTATCACTAACACACACTCTATGAGACACCCACATACCATATCACACCCACACACATGCCTCACACACACTCTCTTGTATTCATACACACTCTTGCACTCTCATGACACACACACACACACACTTGGACACTATCATGTGTCTCTCATTTTCTCTATACACATGTATATATATATTGAGATGTAAATATATGTATCCTATATATATGTGGGTGTACTATTATATATTAGATATACATGTATGTGTAGTATACATATATGTAGCCTATATGGTATATGTATTTCTATATTAGATTATGTAAATATATCAATGTGTGTTACTATATAATATTGTCATGTGTTATGTGTAGATGTGATTTATAGGTTGGTTTTAGGCATGATATAGCCTAATAGCCTATGGCCTATGAGTGTGTCTGGTTGCCAGTATGGAGTCTAGATTAGACTTGTTTAGTCTTGTTAGACCTAGAATGGACTAGTTAGACTAGTATAGACTTGTTTGACTTAGGTTTGACCTAGTTGACCTAGTTTGACTTCTAGGGTTGACCAGAGTTGACCAAGAGTTGACTTTGGTCTAGATTGACCTAGATTCATGTAGAACACATTGTAGCGTATCTTATTACCATTCTGGACTTGTTGTGACTTGTGTTGTTCTAATAGGAGCCAGACACCACTCCTCGGACAGTATATATTCTCCAGATTCTCAGGATACAGGCGAGTACATTCTCTGATCATTTCATATCCTGCATTAGGAGTATATATCCTGCTTTAGATTACTTTACATGATGCTGACACGTTGGAAACACAGATTAGTACTATATGGATCTGGTTGTGCGATGTTATCCCCTTAGCGGATACATCGGGTATTCGTGTTCGTGTACTTTATCGTGAACATCGTGTACTCCTTGTATTTGTGACATTCGTGTACGAAACATATGAATCGTGTATAATCATGTATTCACATGACCTTCGTGTACAATAACATAACTTAGCTAGATCCTTGTGTATTGATTGGGGCGGGGGAGTAGAAGTGGTTATGTATTCAATCTAGTAGATTATTCGTGTACAAACCTCTGTAGATTACTCGTATACAATATCGTACCGTTTACATAACCACCTTGTGCTCTGAATTACTAGACACTGTTAGTTCTCTATATACTGTAGCTATTTATTTACAGTTTTCCTTTTTATCATATTATTTCTTCAGATCCTGTATCTTACTCTCTAGCATGTTTATATTTCCTAACCTGTTATGATTTTGTTGAGATGTACTGTGCTCGCTCCTGTCCTGACTGGACCTGTTGAAAATTTTACAGTGAATGATGAGGCTCTGGTGTCTACCCCTCTTGGTGCAGCTTTAGACATCACTAGTGACTTGGACCTGCTAGCAGTTGATGACACTTTCCTAGATTAGGATGCCTTATCTTTTCTGGATTTCTGTATTGAGTTTCTGAGATGTTATTAGGATATGTACTTATTTAGACACTTAGAACTCTGGATTGTATCTCTGTGATTTATTCTGTTCTAGATATTTATTATCTATCTATCTTTATCCTGTTCTATCTTAGTTGTGATTGAGATATATTCTGTTATGTCACCCCCATTCGGGGAGTATAACTGTTTATTACCTTAAACTATTAGATGTTGTGACCTAGGACAACGTTCTACTGCCGACACTGCGGCGTGGGCTGGGCGTTGTTACGTACTCGTACCCTCACAGTGGGTGCGGGTCGTGACACGTTTTTAGTGGTGGCCCATGCAGGTCGAGTTTATGTAGTGGTATTCGAACTAGAGTATCACTACAGCCTGCAGTAGGATTAGGATATTTTGAAGGTACTCAATCACAGTTAGGATTCCTTGAGAGATTCCTGGGACGACCCTTGAGAATCTTATTTAAACTTTAATTTGAAATCTTTTCCCTTGTTTTATTGCTCTCACTCCTTGATTACTGAATTTGATTTTGTTGGATCGTTGTTGATTTTGATTTTCCTATCGAGATGAATTTTAAGGCATGAGTTACGATATTTTTCTGATAACATATGTTGACGGGAATACAGGAATGGTAAAACGTCTACTTGATTATAGAACTTGTAGTTTATCGCAGCCATATTAGCTGGCGTGGCAGAAACATAGAGACCTGACTTCGGATGTACGTATCTTGGTTATGGGATTTAGAATTTCTTGCAGCTATACTAGTCGGCATAGCGAGATTTCCAGACGACGTGATTGTAGAGGTGCATACCCTAGTTATGGAATCTATCGTTTATCGCAGCCTTGCTTACTGGCATGGCGAGAAATCTGAGTAACATGATTTTGGACAGACGCATATGATTATCAGACTGTATCTTGAGGAGGTTATTAAACATATCATCTCTATCGTACCCTTCTGTTATTATAACTTGTATTCCATCATCAAATAACTTAGGAGTAGGAGTAGGAGTATGAGTAGGAGTAGCTTAGCTGTTATTATAAATCTAGTGTAACTTTTTGCTATAATTTTTTTTTCTTTTCCTTAATACAATGAATCGATGATTTTGCTAGACCTTAACTTGGATTTGATATTATAACTCTGGTTTCAAATGGTTCTTTCTTTTAAACAGATAAGCAAAACAGATTTTATCATTATTTTCTTCTTGCCATTATTTCTTGTATTACCTTAAAATATATATATATAGTGGACACAGATACTTGCCTGACACGTATGCATGCTACACTTGATTACCAACCTATCTAAATGCATATTAATATATTTGATGTTAATTTCTCAAAATCCCAATATTTCTAATGTAGTACAGTACCAGTGACTAGTTCTCTGTTTTTCAGATTAAATTCATAAATTTAAATATAAATTTCATGTTATTAGTTTTGTTCACATCACTACACATGTATGTTATATACAGGGTTTCATTTCTTAAAGAAAATTGGTTGAGTTTTGTGTTTGAACTTGTCAAATCTGAGACTGTATGCATATTAAACCTTTAACCCTGGATTCTAAGTGTTTAGTTCAATTTGCAGTTTTAAATTGTAATGTTTTGAGTCGTATACATTGTTGTGTATAGGTATATAATGTTAGGTTTCATACTGTTACATGTTAGGTTGTGGTTGTGGTAAACGTTGGGTTGGTTTTGATGTTCGAATTTCTCCAAAATCCTGAAAACTGAATACATGTTAACATTTTTACATTGCTTTCAAATGTGTAGTTCAATTTCGGATTAATATGTAATGTTGAACTAAACTGAATGATTGAACCCTTCATTTCAAGTTTAAACCCATGTACACTTGACACTCTACACTAATGTTCACAACTGCTATGTAAACCTAACCCTTCATCGCTATGTTATGTTCATATAGCTATATAGATACACATATATATATATATGGTTAGCCATACATGTTATGAGTAAATAGCTTGTGCCGTGTAGACTGTTTAACCAATATGCCATGAATAGTGTAACTTGATAGCTATAGTTGAGACCCAAATCCTCCTATACACTTTCATGTATATTTCACACAAACCACATAACATTTACATAATGTTAGCTTTTCCTCCTCTAACACTCTCTCTTTTTATATATATTATCTTGTGATTGGATTCAATACTATTGACTTTCGTTCCTCAAACTTTTGGTTTTGATTTTTTCTTAAATAGTACCCCTTTATAGATGGTTAGTAGTTATCTTATTTTATTTTTGTTAATTACCAGTTTTCATATAGGATGGTAGACTGCCTTACAGCCTTGATAATTGATTTTTTTTCTTCTTTTCTTTTTTCAGTATGGCACCCATGACCCGAGCCCGTCGTCTGAGAGCCGCTGCAGCTCCGGATATGACTAGGAGCGTGCTCCTACCTCCTGTTGCTCAGGAGGTAGTGACCCCTCAGGCTGACCCAAGGGTAGTGGCACCTCCGGCCATCGAGGAGGTGTTAGCATCCTTACCAGAGAGTTTCCCTCCACCACCTGTTATTCAGGAGAGAGCTGCGGTCTCATCTGAGACCAAGTGTCCTTCCCCGTCTCCTCCTCTGTCTCCAGGAGCAGTACCCCATACCAAACCCTCGGCATGTTTGTTTCCTGACGGAGCTCAGATATTCAGACTTCTCCGGGATGTGTTAGAGGCACAGAGAGTTCAGGATGAGATCCTGAAGGAGCAGGGCCGCGGGATCCAACTGCTGTGGGATTTGGTACATTCAGGAGGAGAGCCTAGTTCTAAGAGGCCGAGGAGCAGTGTATACCCAGAGCCCCGTGAGCACCCAGACTATCAGCCTAGACCAGCCTACCCAGTCCAGACTCCTGTTTAGCAGAGGCCAGCTGAGAGAGTGCTTACCTGCACCTTCTGTAAGAAGCCTGGACATGTTTGGGGCTACTGTAGGAAAAGAAGAGGGGTGTGCCTGTTATGTGGGTCAGCTGCACACATGCTGCGAGACTGTCCTGCTGCACTTATTCCAGCCAAGACTCCGCCTTCGGGAGGGAGTTCCAGCCACCAGACCTAGTTGGAGGTGAGTCCTTGACCTATATCTTAGCCAGTCTTTGATAATTGCTGCACCCTACCATATTATTGTATGTTTTGATACCTTATGATTGTCCTTGATCTAATATGACTAGAATGGCTGGATGAGACCTCAGACTGATACCACTTACCAAAATCCTATATGTTATCCTTCCAATTGCATGATTTAGATAAGTTCTCTTTTGACCTTGATTGTTTGGGTTTGACCTAGAAGGGGTACGATCATCTTAATTTCGAGGACGAAATTTTTCTAAGGTGGGTAGGATTATAACACCCAGTTTTCCAAATAAGGGTAATTTTGAAATTTTGTAATTTTAATCTTTTAATAATGATATTTAAGTCATGATATGATTTTTGGTAATTTTTAAATCATTTTAAAACTATTTTAAATCATGACTTATGATTTTGGTGTTTTGATAGTGTAACACTAGAGACAGCTTAACCTAGAGCCTAGCCATGTGATTAGGGTGTTTAATTTATCATTTCCAGTTCGAGGGTATTTTTGTCATTTTGAATTTAATTGAATTTAATATATATTATTTGGAATTTAATGTATTATTAAGAATGGTGTGATTTTAATATTATTTAATTGATTGCCATGTATTGTGATTAGCCTAACTTGGTTTGGACCTAACCTAGATTAGTCATAGCTAGTCTTAGCTAACCATGGTTAGTGATAGTTAGTATTAATTATATTTATTAGAATTTTTAAGTGATTTTTAGTATATTTGATTTGGTGCTATTTTAGACTTTGACCAGTGTTGACTTGGAGACTGTCCTAGAGGCTAACCTAGGTCATGACTATTGGTTAGGTTATGGAAAACCCTAGCTTGACCTAAGTTAGTGATAATTAACCAATTAGATTTAATTTGGGGAAATTAGGAATTGATTTGAATAGTAAATGGCTTGTGGTTTCACAAGTCATGACTTGTGATTTTAGCCTTAGGGGCCCAACCCAAAACCAAGTGAACCTAGCCCTAGCCCATCCCACTAGGCCGGCCACACTAAGCCTAAGGATTCCCACCTATTTAATCCCCTCCTAGAAATTAGGGCTAGCCTCCATTAGGAATATTTCTCAAGTTTTAGAAAGAGGCGAGTCTCCATCTTCATTAAATCCTAGAAATTCCATTTCAATTCATTTTCCCCCAAACCAATTGCATTAGGTTCTAATTCTTCTGTTCTTGCTGTTTATGTAAGAATATTTCAGAGTTTGGACAATTTGGAGAAGTTTGGCTATCAAGGGGAACACCCCTCTTTGGAGTTTTATTGAGGATTTGACACCTATAGGTAACTCCTTCAAAACCTATTGTATTGCTGTTATTATTGCATTATAACCTAGATCTAGGTGTCCCCTAGCTAACCCTAAATTTTTGTAGGATTTCGTGTCCTATTTGTGTCCTATTTGGACACGTATCAGTCCTTGTTTATAGGTGTTTGACGAAATGCCCCAAAGGGCATTTCGAGCTAATTTTAGGAATGTAATTGAATAGGAAGTTAGGTCTTAACCTCGCTTAGGGGTTTCTAGTGCTCTGAGCACGTTTTAGTGTCGTGTCGAGTCGCCACGGACACACGTACACGCGGTTGCACGCGCACGCGCGCGGCCAGGTTGCTTGCCCTGCTACTCGGGGCTGATTTCGAGCTGGACATGCCACTTCGACACATGATACTTGACACACACGAAGGGGCGACCACTGACACCACGTGTGTCAAGTGACCCGACCCCTCGTGTCGTGTCAGACACGGTGTCGCGAGTGCATGGGAAGTGCACTGTGCATGCACAGTACTGAGTTTGGTTCTCTGTTTGAAATTCAGTTTTATTAGTCTAAATAGTGTTTTTATTTGCTAAATTGATCCTAAATATGATGCATTATCTATGATAGATTAGGGTTACATGTTAGTTTAAAGGTTGGATGGAAATTGGTTTCGAATTTGGGCTAAATTCATATTAACTAATACATGTGGCTGATACATTATTTTTCCAAATTCCTGGAACTTTAAAACCCTATTAAATCTACTTTAAATTGTTGTTTCTGTTACCTATTAGTATTCCTACATGTTTGCAATCTATATTAGTTGATTCATAGTAGATTAGGTGGTGGATATGAAGAATGGGGCATTGAATTGAGTGTGGGATCAGTGTATCGACTGATACACTGATTCCTGGGTTCAGTTCCAATAACTATTCACATTTTCCAGTTTTTAATCCATTCTAATTCAATGTTCAACTGTTACATGTTTTCCCACATATTGCTAGCTCATGTTTAGCTTAAATGTTGCTTTCGAATGAGACTTTTGATTTGGGTTTGAGATTGAATAATGTGTTGGTTTCGAAAGGAATTCGAACTGTCAAAACTGGAATTGGATTTCCTTCCATTCTTATAACTGAGATTTAATGAATGTCTATTCAATGTTCCTGTCAACTGTTATTACATTTTTTCCTGTTTTCCTGTGCATTTTACTGAATTCTTGTTTTCCAGGATTTCCTTCACTGTCATGTGTTTCCAGGATTTTACCTAACAACTAATTCAGGATTATGCATTGCCATGTTAATCACTGTTGATCATTCCTATTCATTGTTAATATGATTCCAGTTATCCCATGTACACCACTAATTTTTCCTGTTTTCCCTTGCTTCACTCACTGTACACAGGTGCACACAAATGATTCCCTGTTCACTGTTTTCTAATGCACACTGAATGCCAGTTATCATCTCACTGATTTCCTTCCCATTTGAAACTGTCATGTGAACCATGTATTGCCACTGTTTCCTTGTATCACTAACACACACTCTATGAGACACCCACATACCATATCACACCCACACACATGCCTCACACACACTCTCTTGTATTCACACACACTCTTGCACTCTCATGACACACACACACACTTGGACACTATCATGTGTCTCTCATTTTCTCTATACACATGTATATATATATTGAGATGTAAATATATGTATCCTATATATATATGTGGGTGTACTATTATATATTAGATATACATGTATGTGTAGTATACATATAGGTAGCCTATATGGTATATGTATTTCTATATTAGATTATGTAAATATATCAATGTGTGTTACTATATAATATTGTCATGTGTTATGTGTATATGTGATTTATAGGTTGGTTTTAGGCATGATATAGCCTAATAGCCTATGGCCTATGAGTGTGTCTGGTTGCCAGTATGGAGTCTAGATTAGACTTGTTTAGTCTTGTTAGACCTAGAATGGACTAGTTAGACTAGTATAGACTTGTTTGACTTAGGTTTGACCTAGTTGACCTAGTTTGACTTCTAGGGTTGACCAGAGTTGACCAAGAGTTGACTTTGGTCTAGATTGACCTAGATTCATGTAGAACGCATTGTAGCGCATCTTATTACCATTCTGGACTTGTTGTGACTTGTGCTGTTCTAATAGGAGCCAGACACCACTCCTCGGACAGTATATATTCTCCAGATTCTCAGGATACAGGCGAGTACATTCTCTGATCATTTCATATCCTGCATTAGGAGTATATATCCTGCTTTAGATTACTTTACATGATGCTGACACGTTGGAAACACGGATTAGTACTATATGGATCTGGTTGTGCGATGTTATCCCCTTAGCGGATACATCGGGTATTCGTGTTCGTGTACTTTATCGTGAACATCGTGTACTCCTTGTATTTGTGATATTCATGTACGAAACGTATGAATCGTGTATAATCATGTATTCACATGACCTTCGTGTACAATAACATAACTTAGCTAGATCCTTGTATATTGATTGGGGCGGGGGAGTAGAAGTGGTTATGTATTCAATCCAGTAGATTACTCGTGTACAAACCTCTATAGATTACTCGTGTACAACATCGTGCCGTTTACATAACCACCTTGTGCTCTGAATCACTAGACACTGTTAGTTCTCTATATACTGTAGCTATTTATTTACAGTCTTCCTTTTTCATCATATTATTTCTTCAGATCCTGTATCTTACTCTCTAGCATGTTTATATTTCCTAACCTGTTATGATTTTGTTGAGATGTACTGTGCTCGCTCCTGTTCTGACTGGACCTGTTGAAAATTTTACAGTGAATGATGAGGCTCTGGTGTCTACCCCTCTTGGTGCAGCTTTAGACATCACTAGTGACTTGGACCTGCTAGCAGTTGATGACACCTTCCTAGATTAGGATGCCTTATCTTTTCTGGATTTCTGTATTGAGTTTCTGAGATGTTATTGGGATATGTACTTATTTAGACACTTAGAACTCTGGATTGTATCTCTGTGATTTATTCTGTTCTGGATATTTATTATCTATCTATCTTTATCCTGTTCTACCTTAGTTGTGATTGAGATATATTCTGTTATGTCACCCCCATTCGGGGAGTATAACTGTTTATTACCTTAAACTGTTAGATGTTGTGACCTAGGACAGCGTTCTACCGCCGACACTGCGGCGTAGGCTGGGCGTTGTTACATACTCGTAACCTCACAGTGGGTACGGGTCGTGACAGAGGACGACCGATTCGGCGAGTCGGGGCGTGGCAAGTTGGTATCAGAGCACGGTTCACACCTCGGACCTTTCAAAAATACTTTCTTTTAGATGCCGTTGCAATTTTTCAAAAAACTATGCTTTTCGACATATGCGGTCTGAAATAATCGTTCCATACATATAATCCCGTAGATATTTTGAGAATACTAACGGGTTTGCTCAATTTTGTAGGAATGTCGAAAAGACCGGGTATCCCCGCTGTCAACGCCACGTTGATTAGCACGGATAGCACCGAAGACGCGACGCCTAGCAAGTCCGCCATGGAGCGACTACTACGCCTCATAGAACTCCAACAGCGTCAGGCGAAGATGCAGCAATGCCAGCTGCAAGAACAGATCCAGGCCCAAATTAGCACCCAACAAAAGCAGATGGAGGCCCTGACCCGGATCGTGAGCACCATAGCGACCCAACAGAACTCGACGACCGCCATGTCAGAAGAAGAAGTGCAACCTGTCACGACCCGCACCCGCTTTTCGGACGCGAGGCTCGTGAGCAAGCCAGCTACGCATCAAGTGGACTCCAGCCCGACTCGAATACGTAAACGCTGTCACGGCTAGGATAAGCTGCCAAATCATGGCAAACAAATCTATATCTCAATCCACAATAAGACAATAAACATAAATGAACACTATGGGTCGTGGTCTGCAGCCCACTAGCATATATGTCCGATAAGACTCTAAAGAAAATATCAAGAGTCTAAAACTGAATCGAGAAACAGGATATCTCATGATAAGGTATGAAAGCATGAGCGGATAATAAACACGATAATGATACCTGAATCCCGCAAGCGTATCAACACATCTGTCATCCAGAACCACTAGCTAACTCTATGCAATCGCTAAACCTGAAGAGATCATCAGGTCCTCAGAGGACTAGCAAGATACATAAAAACGAGCCTTTCTAACAGTTTATTATGCATAGAGAAAAATACGAAATAAACAAGTAAAACTGAGCAATAAATAAGCACGAAGCTATACACTGTCTACACGTAAATGAACTGCTGAACAAGGACTAGAGAACTCATGTCAAGATGTCAACGGATAACCGAAACGAATACTCAAACCCTCGTCCCTAGTGTGGACTCGCAGGTTTGAACTACTAACCCTCGCCCCTAGTGTGGACTCGCAGGTTAGCATCACCCTCGTCCCTAGCGTGGACTCGCAGGTGTAAAACATATACTACTAACCCTTGTCCCTAGTGTGGACTCGCATGCTAGCATCACCCTCGTCCCTAGTGTGGACTCGCAGGTGTGGACCAATAACTACTAACCCTCGTTCCTAATGTGGACTCGTAGGTTAGCTTAACTACTAACCCTCGTCCCTAATGTGGACTCGCAGGTTAGTTTAACTACTAACCCTCGCCCCTAATGTGGACTCACAGGTTAGCATCAAGATTTTAAGACACAGAGGTAAAAGCAGTTCAGTTCACGACTCACGATACGACTCGATCAAGGCTCAAAGAACACATCCAATAAGATACAAGCTAACTGTGAACACGGTCTATATAGCAATGATACAGTATATAAACAGGATATGAAAGGTACATGGCAAAATATGAGAAAACTGGATAATAATAAAGACAATGCATGTAAATAAAGCTGTGTAGAAAGGCAAGGTATACTTGCCTTAGGTCCTGAGCTGTGGTACGATTCAGAGCACTGAGTCAGAATCCAATTAACCTGTTTAGATAGTTCGATATGATCAATACACAATTTAAAGGTACAAATAGGCTTATCTATTCAGATTGTTAGGTTTCTAGGTCGACTCCCATGAAGAGAATTGGGTAATTTATCTAATTATGACCTATTTAAGGTTTCTATGTTTAATGACTCTCACTAGTTGACACAAGTTCCTCTCACTACCCTCCTCTGTTATGTGGGTACATAGCTCAAGCCCACAACTAAACACCCAGGTGAGCTCTAACCTCCCAACATGAGTGGACCTTGCTGCTACTGATATTATTGGCTGACTCTTCAAGTTTACTGATACAAACTCTCTCTTCAATACTAACATCCTTAAGATATTCATCAATGGTACCATTCTTAATATTTGTTTTTGGATCTGTACATCCATAATAAGCCACATCTTGTTAGTTTCATACCATGTAACCCAAGAACCTCAAAACAAAATTTTTAAGTATTAAAGCAGTGAACAACAATCTAGCCATCAAATTAAGCCACGATAGGGCAAATATCTCCTGAAGAATGAACTGTTGAATATCATCTACCATTACAGCCAGCTCGTCATTTCATAACCCTTACCAAGGCAAAAGACTTGCTATAAAACATGAAGGTAAATATTTGGTCAGAAGGCATATTCCATCAGTACAACAGTTAGAGTCCTTACAACTAACGGAGCCACCTTCAAATGAGAATGTTTTCCATACAAGAAGTAATATATAACTGGTTTACAAAACTAGTTTCGATATACTAGCACGAAACATAAATTTCAAGATGCCAAATGGTTCCTGTCCTGCATAAACTGGAAGTACTCCTCTCTGATACGCATATCTTGTAACTAACATAGCACAACATAAGTGATCTGACCCTTAGGCTTTACCTGCACCTAATAATACTGGCTCTAGATATTCTCAGGTATCCTGTACTGCTACTATTCCTACTCACCAAGTCTTATTGATACCCTCTTGGTCCCTTAGACTCTCATATGATTTGACTCATGTTAGTCAGTGAATTTCCTGGGTATATTATCATAGCAGCACTTATATGAAATCCCGGATATCCCCCTTGATACTTTCACATGCCAACATCCAAGTCCCCCATTTCTATCCCCATCCGTTTGTATGCTTCATCTACAGTCCAGTTTTGGGATAGTTTACTGGGTTTGCCTCAACACTCACCTATTGCTAAGGCTGGTCTTACTTTGCTGCTAACCGACCCACACACCGTTGGCTACTTTTGTAGGCAACTGAGACATCAAGGTGTAGCTAATGTGTGATACTCGGCTAAGGATTCAGGGAATGGCTGATACGCATATAGGATCCTGCAATACAATATGTAACGGAACCTCGGCTAACTCGATCACAACACTTATTTCCAATACTCTTATTGCCATTTACAGACCCCCCCTTTGGCCTGCAAGGTGGTTTAAGATTCGCTTCATGGCAAAGGTTCCATACTAAATCAGATTTAACTCTTAGCTTCTGCTTTGATACTCTCTCAGGTTACCAGTTTCCTGTACCCTGCTATTTGCATAACCCAGGGTCTATACCATTTCCTCTGATACTCGAATGCCATGTATTCAAAACCCAAGGGTAAATTGAAGGCTTTACCTTTATATCCTAGAAACTCATATACCCCATATGTTTGGTGTACCATCCGGCCTCCGGTTTCTGATTTGAGGATCCCCGACCAGAATAGAACAGGTGTCCAGTATTGGAAACCTTGGTTAACTCTAACAAGTCAAATAAATACAAAATATTCAACTGGTACTTGACATAGCAGAGGACGGTGGTATAGGATAATCAATCACATTATATATGATGGGATGTGGCAGATTTTCAGCATATTAAAACATACTAGAATCAGTCTTTATTCACTAATGCAATTTAGACCAAGGCCCTATCCCGAAATATACATTCCAAGTCACATGAGCAATGGCAGAACGTATACTTTGTACCAGTGTTTTCTGGATAATCAGGTTTAACCCCAATGATCCAACCCACACTTAGCAAGTCAATCTTTATATATATATATCGGTCGGTTCAGTCCAGAGGCTAAATGAGTCCTGTCCGTTTTACATAACCTGTCAGCCATATCGCACCGGTCCCCCTTCGAAAACAGTATCCAGTCGGTATAACCATATCACGAATAGAGATTTAGGATGTTGGTATTATGTCCAAGTGTCCGACAGAATACGATAAAGACACAACACCAAAATTCAAGTATCGGTGCTACCAAGATACAGACACTCGGATTTCCTGAATCCTGTCTATATGCAGAGAAAAGATCACGCAGATGCTCGCACCAGAAAATTTCAGATTAAGTAGGTCCTAAGAGAGTTTGCTATGATTTCATTAACGCTTGTCTATATACTTCAAAAAGATCCTGAAGATGCCCATTGAATCAAACATTAGGCGTAAATAACAGAGGTTGTAGGTAGGGAATACCTGGTAGGTTCATATGCAGAGTTCGACCGATTTCTCGGCTCTTCTTTGACTATTCTTGCGGCCAAGGTGATTTGAGATGCTAGGGTTTGTAGAGGGTTTGGGGATCGGCTACAATCCTCCATCTATATACTTGTGTTTGATCTCCTGGGAGGAAATCGGAAGAATTGATTCGATCTCATCTAACTTTAGGTGAGAGTTATCATGAATTCGCATTGAATTCAAATACAGGGTTGGGGGGTTCGACTGTAAAAGGAGGATTTGAATGCAGGCCATCTTGCACTAAAGTCCCTGAAATTTCAGGTATTGACAAGTCCCATTTAAAGTCTATTTTGAAATAGATGTCTACTCATGGTTATATATATATATATATATATAATGAATCAATGATGAAAACCAAAATTAAAAATCATTAAATTATTATTATAACAAAATATTCAAGAAAAAGGGGTCCAATACCTACAAATCTATCCTCCTTAAAATAATTTCGTCCTCGAAATTCTAATTCATAACTATTCCTTAAAAGTCAAAGTCTACTATTACCTTAATCTTCTCAAATTTAATTTCTCCGAAAATATTTTATGTTCTCTAGTCATTTTATAACTCCGAGTACTTGAGGACTTCTACCCACCTTTGGTCATACTACTCCTCAAAATACGGTCACTAAAATCTTATAATCTTCTAACTACTGGCTAACAGTCCTTCCAACAGATATCTAGGGCATATGGCATCTATAATCTTTCATATCTATAAACAACCAAATATTTAAAAGTCAAGCAATATTATACTATAATTTAAGAATTTCTGACAGATTCTAGACAACACGATCGTTCGTCACCTCGAAATAAAGAGGGACGAGAATCAACGGTACAGAAAGCAAACAAGTATAATTGAGAGCAATTATGGAGTTTTCAAGGACGTAGAGAAATTTCTAAGAAAATTTTCAAGGCAGTGTGGATTGAGATTTCTAGGTTTAGTCATTGTTGCAGGCTCGTACCAATACAGTTACGTAACCGGTACGATATGCTCTGACCTGCATGGGCCACCAAAAAAACTTGTCACGACCCGCATCCACTTTTCGGACGCGAGGCTCGTGAGCAAGCCAGCTACGCATCAAGTGGACTCCAGCCCGACTCGAATACGTAAACGCTGTCACGGCTAGGATAAGCTGCCAAATCATGGCAAACAAATCTATATCTCAATCCACAATAAGACAATAAACATAAATGAACACTATGGGTCGTGGTCTGCAGCCCACTAGCATATATGTCCGATAAGATTCTAAAGAAAATATCAAGAGTCTAAAACTGAATCGAGAAACAGGACATCTCATGATAAGGTATGAAAGCATAAGCGGATAATAAACACGATAATGATACCTGAATCCCACAAGCGTATCAACACATCAGTCATCCACAACCACTAGCTAACTCCATGCAATCGCTAAACCTGAAGAGATCATCAGGTCCTCAGAGGACTAGTAAGATACATAAAAATGAGCCTTTCTAACAGTTTATTATGCATAGAGAAAAATACAGAATAAACAAGTAAAACTGAGCAATGAATAAGTACGAATCTATACACTGTCTACACGTAAATAAACTGCTGAACAAGGACTAGAGAACTCATGTCAAGATGTCAACGGATAACCGAAACGAATACTCAAACCCTCGTCCCTAGTGTGGACTCGCAGGTTTGAACTACTAACCCTCGCCCCTAGTGTGGACTCGCAGGTTAGCATCACCCTCGTCCCTAGCGTGGACTCGCAGGTGTAAAATATAACCGATTTAGATTTAGTAATTTATCAAACTATCCATAATATACATATACTAATGTTTATTAACCCCTAACTAAGCGCACTCTCTTCTCCTATTCTATATCGGTGCTTCTTTGAGCACTCTCTCTATCTACCATCAATCTATATATACTAATATCTTTCACTCTATGTAATATAACAATTCATAAATACAATAATGTCATATATTTTTTAAAAAATTGTTATTTAAATAGGCTCATTTTACTAAAAACTTGAAGGCCATGCACATTGGCCCATGAAACCGAACGAAAACCGAACCGAATTAATTCGGTTCGGTTTTGTTCGGTTTTTATAAAAACGGTTCAGTTTTCGGTTTTGAGAAATACGGTTTACGGTTATTTCGGTTTTCATATATTCGGTTCGGTTTGAACCGAACCGAACCGATGCTCACCCCTAGATTGAACAGACCCTCAATCTTTACTAGCCACCCCATGACTTCGTCAGGCTCTGCTCGGCCGTTGAATTCAGGCGGGTTCATCTTCTTGAATTTGGTCGTCTTGAGCATGGAGGAGGAAGACATGTGCTTTTTCGCTACGGGTTGTGTAGGTATTGGACCCCTTTTTCTTGAATATTTTGTTATAATAATAATTTAATGATTTTTAATTTTGGTTTTCATCATTGATTCATTATATATATATATATATATATGTAACCATGAGTAGACATCTATTTCAAAATAGACTTTAAATGGGACTTGTCAATACCTGAAATTTTAGGGACTTTAGTGCAAGATGGACTGCATTCAAATCCTCCTTTTACAGCCGAACCCCCCAACCCTGTATTTGAATTCAATGTGAATTCATGATAACTCTCACCTAAAGTTAGATGAGATCGAATCAATTCTTCCGATTTCCTCCAGAAGATCAAACACAAGTATATAGATGGAGGATTGTAGCCGATCCCCAAACCCTCTACAAACCCTAGCATCTCAAATCACCTTGGCCGCAAGAATAGTCAAAGAAGAGCCGAGAAATCGGTCGAACTCTGCATATGAACCTACCAGGTATTCCCTACCTATAACCTCTGTTATTTACGCCTAATGTTTGATTCAATGGGCATCTTCAGGATCTTTTTGAAGTATATAGACAAGCGTTAATGAAATCATAGCAAACTCTCTTAGGACCTACTTAATCTGAAATTTTCTGGTGCGAGCATCTGCGTGATCTTTTCTTTGCATATAGACAGGATTCAGGAAATCCGAGTGTCCGTATCTTGGTAGCACCGATACTTGAATTTTGGTGTGTGTCTTTATCGCATTCTGTTGGACACTTGGACATAATACCAACATCCTAAATCTATGTTCTTGATATGGTTATACCGACTGGATACTATTTTTGAAGGGGGACCGATACGATATGGCTGACAGGTTATGTAAAACGGACAGGACTCATTTAGCCTCTGGACTGAACCGACCGATATATATATAAAGATTGCATTGCTAAGTGTGGGTTGGATCATTGGGGTTAAACCTGATTATCCAGAAAACACTGGTACAAAGTATACGTTCTGCCATTGCTCATGTGACTTGGAATGTATATTTCGGGATAGGGCCTTGGTCTAAATTGCATTAGTGAATAAAGACTGATTCTAGTATGTTTTAATATGCTGAAAATCTGCCACATCCCATCATATATAATGTGATTGATTATCCTATACCACCGTCCTCTGCTATGTCAAGTACCAGTTGAATATTTTGTATTTATTTGACTTGTTAGAGTTAACCAAGGTTTCCAATACTGGACACCTGTTCCATTCTGGTCGGGGATCCTCAAATCAAAAATCGGAGGCCGGATGATACACCAAACATATGGGGTGTATGAGTTTCTAGGATGTAAAGGTAAAGCCTTCAATTTACCCTTGGGTTTTGAATACATGGCATTCGAGTATCAGGGGAAATGGTATAGACCCTGGGTTATGCAAATAGCAGGGTACAGGAAACTGGTAACCTGAGAGAGTATCAAAGCAGAAGCTAACTTTTTGGTTTGGTTCGGTTTTTCGGATGAAGAACCGAAAATTGAACCGTTATTTCAAAATTTTAAAATTTTAAACCGTAAACCGAACCGATAACCGAAAAACCGAACCATTTGTCATATTTTGGTTCGGTTCGGTTCGGTTTTCGGTTTTCAACCGTTATATGCTCACCCCTAGTTCAATCTCCTCAGTATCAAGGGGTCCAAGAGAGTCGGGTGTGTAGCCCTACAGCTAAACTTGAGGGCCTACGACTGGTGGGAGGCGAAGAAACAAGAACTCCAAGAGGCCAACCCCAACGCCAAGATCTCGTGGAAGATGTTCAAACTGGCCTTCCTCGAGCAATACATTCCTCGTGCCGTTCGTCGACAGAAGAAAGAGGAATTCATGTCCTTGAAGCAAGGAAACCTGTCCGTTGAAGACTATGATGCGAAGTTCACGAAGCTTGCAAAGTTTGCCGGGGCCTTTCTGCCGAACAAGGAGGCGTGGTACGAGCGCTTCCAGCAAGGCCTGAATGATGAATTGCGTCGGAACGTCATGAACCAAAGATGCCAGACTTATAAGGAATCATATAACGCTGCCCTTGATAGTGAGCGGATCTTCGATCGAGCTTCGCAGAAGACCTGGTCAAGCGTCCGTAACAACTTCAACAAGCGTCCTCACGATGCAGGAGGATCTGGTGCGCCAAAGCGCTAGAACACCTTCGAGTATCGGGGGCCTCACCCAGGCGTACGGTGCCATCGCTGCGACAAGATGGGACATCTGGCGGTCGATTGCCAAGGGAAATGCTTCAAGTGTGGCCAGCTAGGTCACAAGGCAGTAGATTGTCGCATGGGAAGGGCGAACCAATATCCACCAAGGAACGTCCAAAACCAGAACAGGGTGCCTCCCGCCCATGGCGCAAACGCAGTGCCCGTGAACCCACAAAATTGCCAAGGGACGCAAGGCCAAGTCTATGCACTGACTCGGGACGAAGTGTTCGCGTCCGACACTGTCGTGACAGGTATACTACTCTATAAAAATATGCCTGCTAGAGTACTGTTCGATTTGGGTGCTACGTATAGTTTCATATCTGCCGACTTTGTAGAAGAGAATAAACTACCCATGCAACTTTTAGATATGAATCTTAGCGTTAGCACTCCATCGGGAGTAGATATGTCTGCCACTCAAATTTGTAGGGATGGTTACATCTGCATCGGAGGGAAAAATCTATCCTTGGAAGTTATCGTCCTCGACGTCAAGGAGTACGATATAATCCTCGACAAGGATTGGTTGGGTGCATGCCACGCAACGATCGAATGCACGGAGAAGAGAGTTGTGTTCCACCCTCCGGGTGAAACTGAGTTCTCCTATTCGTGCGGAGCAGCGTCAAAGGCAGCAATGATGATATCGGCGATTTCGGCAAGGCGTATGTTACATTCTGGGTGCAGCGGGTACCTAGCATCAGTTCGAGACACGAGAATGGAGATTGCAAGCACGGCCCAGACTGAAGTCGTGGCAAAATTTTTTGATGTGTTCCCAGACGAGTTGCCAGGGATGTCGTCGGACCGAGAGATAGAATTCAGCATCGATACCTTTTCGGACACCCGACCGATATCCAAAGCACCCTATCGAAAGGCACCGGCAGAGCTGATAAAACTGAAGGCACAACTACAGGAGTTGCTAGATCGTGGGTATATTCGCCCTAGCGTCTCCCCGTGGGGTGCTCCAGTATTGTTTGTAAGAAAGAAGGATGGATCGATGCGGCTGTGTATCGACTATCGAGAACTTAACAAAGCCACGGTAAGAAACAAGTACCCGCTGCCGAGGATAGACGATTTGTTTGACCAATTGCAAGGGGCGACGATATTTTCCAAGATTGATCTTCGCTCAGGCTACCATCAATTGAAGATCAAGTCTGAGGACGTGTCGAAGTCCTCCTTTCGAACTCGATATGGTCACTACGAATTTCTAGTCATGCCCTTCGACTTGACAAACGCTTCTGCCGTGTTCATGGATCTGATGAACCGAGTGTTTCGACTGTTCATAGACAAATTTATCGTCGTATTCATCGATGACATTCTCATATATTCGAAAAGCAAGGACGAGCACGTGGAGCACTTGAAGACGGTGCTACAGACTCTGCGTGAACACCAACTTTATGCCAAGTTAAGCAAATACGAGTTCTGGATGAGCAGCGTGATGTTCCGTGGGCACGTTGTCTCAGCTGAAGGCATCACGGTAGACCCAAAGAAGATTAAAGCGATAGTCAAATGGAAGTGGCCTACCTCAGCAGGTGATATCCAAAGTTTTCTTGGCTTGGCAGGCTACTACCGTAGATTTGTGAAAGACTTTGCCAAGATTGCGTCGCCTCTGACTCGCCTCACCCAGAAGGGAGTCGCATTCGAGTGGAACGATGCCTGCGAATCGAGCTTTCAAGAGTTGAAGAAACGACTCATCTCAGCGCCGATCCTTGCACTTTCGGACGGGCCAGAAGGGTTTCAAATATTTAACGATACATCACGAACTGGTTTTGGATGCGTGCTTATGCAAAGGGATAAGGTGATTTCGTTTGCTTTGAGATAATTGAAGCAATACGAGAAGAATTACCCTACGCATGATCTTGAGTTAGCGGCAATTGTGTTCGCATTGAAGCTATGGCGGCACTATCTCTATGGTGTGGCTTGCAGCATCTATACGGATCACAAGAGTCTCAAATACATTTTCATCCAACGGGACTTGAACTTACGGCAGCGGCGTTGGCTCGAACTCATCAAAGACTACGATCTGACTATCGAGTACACGCCAGGTAAGGAAAACGTCGTGGCAGACGCTCTAAGTAGAATGTTTGCTGGGTGCTTGTCTATCAACTGTAACATACAGCGAGACTTGGCAGAGATGGATATCGAACTCCGAATCCATTACCGTGGAGCATGATTGGCCCAATTGTACCTTGAGTCGAGCTTGCACAACAAGATAAAGATCGCACAGGAGGGCGACCCATTCTCGAAGAAGATGCGCGAGCTGATTTCGACGGAAAAGGCGACCGACTTTGTAGTGGACGAGGGCAGAATAACGCGGATGAAAGGGACGATGTGCGTGCCAGACCATGCCGAACTTAGAAAAGAGATTCTGACGGAGGCCCATTATGCGAAATACTCGTTGCATCCTGGGAGTACCAAAATGTACAAAGACTTGCGCACGACCTTTTGGTGGCACGGCATGGAGAAAGACGTGGCAATATTTGTGTCACAGTGCATGGCCTGTCAACAGGTAAAGGCCGAGCATCAAAGACCAGGCGGGGAGCTACAGAACCTCGACATTCCAGTATGGAAGAGGAATGACATCTCTATAGATTTTATCATGGGCCTTCCGAAGACGTCGCGGGAGAATGATGCGATTTGGGTCATTGTCGATCGTTTGACCAAATCTGCTCATTTTATCGCTATCAAAGCATCATGGAGCATCGATCGGTTAGCTCAGATTTATATCAATGAGATTGTCAGACTGCACGGGGTACCTGCCACAATCATTTTGGATAGAGACGGGCGATTCTTATCACATTTCTGGACGAGTCTACAGGCGGCGCTAGGCACTAAGTTAAACCTTAGCTCCGCGTACCACCCGCAAATCGATGGC
Organism: Iris pallida; assembly: GCA_029216955.1. NCBI lineage: Eukaryota > Viridiplantae > Streptophyta > Magnoliopsida > Asparagales > Iridaceae > Iris > Iris pallida. The sequence goes on from JANAVB010001800.1 coordinate 43,837,694, forward strand.
CAGACAGAAAGAGTGAATCAGATCCTGGAGGATATGTTACGTCTGTGTGCAATATATTTAAAGACTAGTTGGGACACGTACCTGCCGCTCGCAGAATTTGTGTACAACAACAGTTATCAATCGAGCATCCAGATGGCTCCTTACGAGGCGCTTTACGGGAGGAAGTGCCGATCTCCGATTTGCTGGGACGAAGTCGGGGAGCGACAGATGCTCGGGCCCGAACTATTCTAACAAGCCGTCGAGAAGGTCCACATAATTCGAGATAGGCTCCATATTGCTCAGAGTCGACAAAAGAGTTATGCAGATACTCGCCGACGACCGTTAGAGTTCTTGGTTGGGGACCATGTGTTTCTGAAGGTGACGCCGATGCGGGACGTCATGCGATTCGGAGTAAAGGGTAAACTGAGTCCGAGATTCGTAGGGCCCTTCGAGATTCTCGAAAGAGTGGCGATAGTTGCTTATCGGATCGTACGACCTCCTACCCTGGCTGAAGTGTATGACGTCTTCCATGTCTCCCAACTTCGGAAGTACGTGCATGACCCAAGTCATGTGGTTAGTTTCGATCAGTTGGAGCTGCGCGCCGATCTATCATACTCGGAAGAGCCCGTACAAATCTTGGACCGTAAAGAAAAGATCCTGTGGAGCCGATCGATGTCCTTGGTTCGCGTACTCTGGCACAACCATTCCGTTGAGGAGTCGCGTGGGAACTAGAGGCGGAGATGAAGGAGAAGTACCCTTCACTTTTTGTCGACGAAGGTCAGACCCTTGTTCTTAAGTTTCGGGACAAAACTTTTTCTTAGTGGTATATTATGTAGTGCCCCGCTCCCGTTGGGCCGAAGCACTATGTAATAGGCTCGTGGCAAGTCAGACATGGTCGAAAACATAGATGGCTAGTCTGACTCGGCGACGAGTTTGGTATACAAAAACTATGGCATCAATAAAATCGATTTGGACGAATAATATGAGTACCGTTCCAACTAATGTATTGGATCGGCTACTATTAGAATAAGTCCTAGATGCGGTAGGCGGCATCTTGGCGAATGAACTCTAAAGAGAGCGATGCAACCTGTCTGCCGTTGGTTTTATTGGTTTTCTTGGCTTTCTGAACGAATTATTGCGTGGATTTGATAGTGTGCTTTCGCGTCGATTTCTGAATGCGTCTTTAGGAATTTCGAAGGAGGGATTGAAGGAAGGGTTCTAATTCGATGCTCGTGCTATTGCAGGAGTTCGTGTAACTGACGCTTGACCATCGCGAAGCGTTCTCCTACTCTCGACGCAATCTCTTTAGGCGGGTGGTTCTTGGGCCCCTTCTTTTCTACTCCTTCCCGCCAACTAAATTCTTAAAGTTCAACGTTCAAATCAATGATGCTAACGGGATGTATGCTTGCCACTAAGATCAAGAGCTCGGGATGATATCGCAACCTAGAGAAATTAACTTCGAATCTATAAGTTCACTCTAAGTAGAGAAAAGATAAAGTCCTAGGAAAGAGATAGAATTTATTTCATGCTCGACAAAACACAACGAAGAAACCTTGGTTGCGGTATATCATGCCTCAGGGAATTTGGTGCCTACGGGATGCTAAATCAGAACGTACGATTTCGGAGAAAAGGACCCTTGCACGAGTAGGAATGATTATGTGGTTTGATAATGGTTATGCTATGCAATTTACTTCATACATATTAAACTGTTCATACATTCGCATGGTCATAGACGACATGTGCACAAGGTGAGCTTTCCTCGAGACGGTACCCGGGGCCCTGGGACCAAATCGGCCTAGGAGAAAATTATGGAAATCGTGCTTCGGCGCGAGGCATTGCGAGACCTCCAGTTAGGCTCGCAACCTGGACTGGAGGGCGCGTCGCAATGCTACGTAATCGCCCTTCATGGTGTTGATATCACCAATGACCGCATATATGATAGATTGCATGCTCACCTATTGTCTTGTGCAGGTGGTAAGTATTATGTATATCTTGTGCAGGAAAGGAGCACGGCCGGGGTAAGAATGGTTAAAATTGATTATGTTGTTATCGTTTAAAATATGCCTTCGATATGAACTGAAATTCATATAGTTCTAAATAGAAAGACCACATCGTATGCCAGAATCTTTAATAAGCAGTGTCGGTTTAGACGAGTGGGTTTGCCCCATCCACTAGCAAGTGTGCTAACCCCCAACTCCCCAGGTAACGAGCGCGCTGCGGGAGCTCGAGACTAGACTGGAGCTGAAGAACGGGAGGCGGCACGAAGCTCTCCTATTTTGAAGTATTTTGAAGCCCAATTCAGACCGAAGGCTTTTGTTCAAATGTATAAAGGGGCATGAATGTATGGAACGCCGAAGATTATTTCACGGCAAGCTGGTCGAGAGTTTTCTTTTGTGTTTCAAGATGTAGCCGCAACGGCATATATAATGTAAAAATGACCTTGCACATACTTTGCAAGTTTATGAATGAAAAGCTAAATTTTTTCCTATGCTATGTCTTCAACTCTCTGCACTGTTTAATTTCAATGCATCGTGTCAAAGTAAATCCCAAGTGCACATCCTTATCTTGTGCAAGTCCAATAAATCCTTGCACGACATCACGTCCCGGCTCGTAGGATCGATTTAGCTCGAGTCAAGGCGAGAACAACCATACGGCGAGTCGGGGCGTGACACTACGTAACCTGGACAAATGTCAATCTCTATAACTCATATGAAATTACAAGATTGACAAAAACAATGTTGAACCCTTTATCCTAATAGGTTCAACCCCTCACCACACTCAAGAAGAAAAGAAAGAGATCATATTGAAATTGCTCATCAACCGATAGCAATTGTTTGCCATTAAAATCTTTTGATGTAATTTCAATACAAACAGAACAGTGTTACAATGTAGGACTTAGATGTAGTCCTAGGAGTACACTTTTGTTTATCTGGGTCCCTTGTGCCGATAGAGCGAGTGGTAATGCGTTGACTCCGTTGACGATCTGACGACGGTTCTCGGCTCTCTGAAGATCTGGGTTGCTCTAGGTACAGGAGCTTGCGGAGAGGAATAAGACGTTGAGTGTCTGTATCTGCCTCTCTCTATATGTTGCCGATGGTTGTACGACGTGTCTCTGTCTGTATGTGTGTGTTAGAAGGAGATGATCCCTCTATTTATAGCTTTGCAGGCTGGCTGCTCATGCGTGCATGTAGGATGCGCCTGTACGTGGGGACGCCACGTGGTGGTTGCTGATGGAGGCGCATAGGCGATACGCCCTGATTGAGGAGTTGAACTTTTTTCGTTGCTGTCGTGGGCTACGGCAGAGCTGACACGTAGCAACAGAGAAGATCTTTCAGTTGCTGAGATCTTGGGTGATTAGCACCCCTTCATAGGCTAAATCAAGTCAAAGGACGCGTGTCGTCGGTCCATGGCTCGAAGATCTCGAATTTGGTGGGGAGTGATCTGATAGGATGCGCCTGGGATTGGGCGCATGAGGAGGCTTTGGCTCGTAACCTTTAGGAGTCACGAACCAGTCGGGGCGCATGGCTTTTGAGGCGCATGCGGGGCTTCAGTAGTGACTTTACTTCTGTCTTTAGGGATCAGAGAAAAAGTCTGAGGCGTACGTCTTTTGAGACGCATGCAGAGATTTAGGCGCATGGCTGCGGAGGCGCATGCAAGATGATTGGGCGGCCACGTGGTTTGTAACTCTCGGAGGGGAGTAATGATGATGCTGACGTCGGCGACGCTTCGTTTTCTAAAAAAGCTGTCAACTGTTCGGTCCTCGGGAGACGTGCTGCCAACTCTGTCAGACTTCAGCATTTAATGTTCTTTTGACAGGTGATGGGTTTGTTGAGTGGGCGCATCGATCGGCGTTCTACTGGGCGTATGGGGACGCATGGGGGCGCATCCTTATGAGGTTGATGGGAGCTGGGCGCGTCAGTACGATGCGCGGTCTGGCCGGCGCATCCACTTTGTATGACACGTCTTTATAGGCTCGACTGTTACGTTCTTCGAGTGCTTTAAATAGCCGTCTTTGACTTGGCTGAATTCGAAGCGTCAGGTTCATCACCATTAATGCAAATTCATTGCACGGGATTCGGAGAGCCAGCCACTTGGCACATGGGTTTGATTTGCCCGGCCTATAAATAGTGGCATGGAGAGGGTTTGCTTCTCGTTCTCTCACGTCCTCCCAAAATAAACTTGTTTGCTCGAGCACATTCTGTTGACGAGATGCTCCCGAGGGTGAAGATGCGACGCGTTATTTGTATTGATGCACTTGAAGGTGACTGTTACATCCAAAAGTCGGAGTCGAGGGCTTCTGAGGCAGGCAGAAGGTGCCTGTTGCATCCAAAGATCGGGATGCTCGAGCCTCATCTCCGTTATGCTGGAAGAGTCGCAGATCGGAATTGCGGTGCCCCGATCATCTTCTTTGGCCTTTGGGAGAGCTCCTCCTCTCGCTAGAGTGGGTGTTGCCTATTCTGGTTAGGTCGAAAGCTGCTCCTTTAGCCGCAGGTTGATTGTGGTGCTCTCCTCTTCCTTGGTTTGAAGAGCTCTTCCTCTAGCTAGAGGGTTGATTGCCACCCTCGTTCTGCTCAATAAATGCTCCATTAGCCGAAGCATTTGATGGCGCATATGCTGACACTTCATGATGCGCCTGTCTGGGACGCTGAAGGGCGGCACATAACTGAGCTGCTGAAGGGATGCACATAACTGAGCTGCTGAAGGGATGCACCTGGCTGGGGAGCGCATGGCGAGATGCGCCTGTTTGAGAGCGCATGGTGGTTGCTGTGCCTAGCTGTAGACTTAGGGTCTTTTCTTTGTAAAAAGTTTTCTTTGTACAGCTCTTTTTAAGACATGTAACAAACTTTTATATGAAAATAAAAGTCTTCTTTTAATGTCTATGCTTTGCTGTGCCAAGTACTTTATCTGAGCTCCCTGGCGTATGGGATATTAGGCGCATAGGATTTCTGGTCCTGAAATTCCATGCTTCTACAACAATCTCCCTAAACGAAGTTAACAACTCCTCGATTAGATCTCTTCTTCCTTCTGTCTTGTATGACGAAGGCCTAAGAGCAAAGTGCAGACTTTCTCTTTGATCTCCTGTGGACGAGCATCTCGAATCTCAACTTTGTGTTATGCTTTGTGACTTCACCCTCACCCCCATATATATAGGATAAGAAAATCATATTCTAGGTCATAATAGGATTTTCTAAATAGAAATAAAATTGGAATCCTATTATAACTAAAATATTCCATAAAAATATCCTATTTTGGATCATAACAGGATTTCCTAAATAGGAGCCATAAACTAAGAATCCTATTATATATAAAATAGCACAACACCAATTATGGACATCCAAATTAAATTAAATCAAATATTTGTAGAAGCCTAAAAATCAATGGACGTCCCTCTCAAAAAAGCGCCAGCATCAAGTGGCACCAGATCACTAGGTTGCGCCTAAGCCAGGGAGCACGAGCTCCACATGGCTTGCATCCTCGAGAAGCTGTAACGGCTGCCATCATTACTGAAATCTATTTGAATCCCGTACAACGCGACGCTCGAGGAGATTTGGTCAGCATGCAATTAATACTGACAGCTAGCTTGCACAAATTATCAAGAAGCGCGAGGATCAATCATCATAGCATATAAGACCCATTCAAAGGCGCCAAACGTCAAGTTGTGCGCTCGCGCCACCTAGAGTATTGGCGCCACCCGATCAACTTTTTTTCAGAAGCAGGATGATGTGGTGCACATGCCACTAATATCGAAGAACATGTCCACTACACTGCCTACGACCACGCACATCTCACTCAAATGATGCCACGCGTTCCCAGCAGTTCAAGTAACCGTTCGCGCAACTGGATAGAAGGCGCGTAACCTGAAGTGCGCGCAACTCGGAAAACAGTTATTTCAGAACTCTATAAATAGAGTTTCAAATAAGTTCTAAAGCATCACTAATGATCAAAATCTACTGACAAAGTACTGTTGCATCTTCCAGAGGCTTGTGTCTTTGATATCACATCGTCCAAGGGATAAAGTGATCGTCTTCTGATCAGATTCCTATAGTTGTACTTTTCCAAAAATTAATTGTACTATTGTACTCTTTTCTTAGTTTGTAATCAAACTTTTGTTTTTGCTAACAAAATGGTGACTCTGTCGGGGACGACTTTCTCCTCTGACGAGAAAGTGACAACTCAATGTGATATCGCGTCGATCGGCAAGACGCAGAAAACTTTGGTCGTTCAAGTCGACCAAACCGCCTACGAAGTAATGATCAGTGCTGGAGATACTAGGCACACCACAGTTGCTGCCAAGAGCTAGGTGTGCACTGTGTGGACTCCCAAGTCCTCTGCAGCACCAACCATTGCTCCTGCACAACCTACACAGACTACCTCTCTGCCAACCATTGCTCATGTACAACCTGCACAGACTGCCTCTCTGCTAACCATTGCTCCTACGCAACCTACGCAGACTGCCTCTCTGCCAACCACTACCCCTGCACAACCTGCGCATACTGTCTCTTCGGCTATGAACAAAGGGAAATGCCTTTTGGCTACTCTCTCATTTTCTCCAGTTTTGAACTCAGAGAAGAACCTATCTAGCGAGAGTGCTAGACAGAATAAAGGGAAGCGCCCTTTGGCCTTTCTTCAACCTGCGTTTATGGCCTCTCAGCCATAAAACAAAGAGAAACGCTCTTTAGATACTCCTTCTCCAAATTTGAACTTGGCAAGGAATACATCTATTCTAGCCTCGTCATAGAATAAAAGAAAGCGTCATTTGGCCTTTTCTAATTCTTCTTCGATCCTTGACTCGGTAGAAAGCATCTCTGGTGGCGCCTATGTGCCAGTCAGTGTAAAAGCTCTTTTGGACAGAAACTCTACTCCTCTAAACAGAGACAATCAAATCTCTACTAAAAAGTGAGTTTTCTGTTCAAACTGAACATTCTGTCACCCAGTTGCGCCAGGCCAGGCACATAAGAACAGGTTGCGCAACACAAAAAGGGATTCTGCCAAATACTAAGAATGCAACTCCGGATCTTCCAACCCTGCGCATCTCAAGATCCAAGCAGGGTAAGCTGCTAGTATCTCAGACAGATACACAAGTAGCAGATCTATCTGACCTGCGCACCTATCTTAACAGACGCCAGTCAACACCTACTTTAGCAAAATGCAAACAGCCTGCACCAGTGGCTAACTTACGCCAGAAGCAGACTACTGAAGTCAAGAACAACTTTACCTATGCTAACCAACTCAACACTTCCTTGTACACTCAAGGAATGGGACATCTTAAGAATCAGAATCATGTTCCTAACATCATTAAAGAATATATTCCTTCGACTTCTTCTCATCCTGTTGTTGTAACCGATCTCCGTGAACTTCTTAAACAGAAGCGGAAGATCACAAATCCGTCTCATCCATCTGTAATGCAGCTCCAAGAACGTCACTGTAACCATCACCATGAGGTAGTTATCAAATGTTGTTGTCAATCAGCTAAACGGTCTGTCTTCGACCGTCTAAATTACTCTTAGGTTCCTCAACCAATGATAGTGGATGAAGACGAATTGTTGTATGCCTCTGTCAACATGACGTCTCGAAGCACTGGAGGTGGAAAGCGTTCGAGACACAATACATCACGTAATTCTAGTCAACAGTACTTAGATCAGATTCGTGAATCCGACAAAGGAGTATACCAATATACCAGATCAAGAAGCCGAGACACAATCGGTCAAATGAATCTTCCTTCCGACTAAGAAATAATCGATCAAAGGAATCTTCCTTCCGACCAAGAAACAATCGGTCAAAGGAATCTTTCTGATTCCAACCAAGATGCCTTCAGTCAAAAGGATATCCCTATCACTTATCCTGGGGGTAGTTCCTTATATGACTTTGATGCTGATAGTGAAAGTTCTGAACGGACCATCTTTTCTACTAGCTCGTTTTGATAGCTAGAGAAGTGACTACTTATGTCATCAAAGAAGATCAAGATGCTTCCAGTTCTAACAGTTAAGAGTAGAGAATTGCTGCTTTGGAGGCTAGTTTGAAGAGCATGGTTGAGATGATGACAGGCATGAATGTTGTAATTATGACACAACATACGGTTTCACTGGTTGTGAATCTAATTCCGAACCAAGAACATATAACGACATCAGCTCCCGCCAACATTGGTCTAGGGGTACAGTCTTCTTACACTGCTTCCATACCTGTGCAAGCTATTCCAACTCAATCTGGTGCTGGAGGTGGTACTTATCATGTAGTACCCTATCCTAATATATAAAATCAGTCCACTGCTCCACAATCATCGGGAGATACTAATGATGTCGTAAAATTTTTACGTACTCAATTTGAAGCCTTCAAGCAGAAAGACGGTTATAGAAGCTTGGGATCAAACAACCTTATCATATAGAGTAGAAGGAAGTTCAATTTTCTCCCAAATATAAATCCCCTACTATTATGCTGTTTGATGGTAGTACATCTCTAAATCAGTACCTCAATCACTTTAAGGTAATGACTGATCAACTACAGCCAAATGACGCTCTACTTACTAGGGTGTTCGTCGGATATTTAGCAGGTGCAGCTTACGACTGGTACCGCAGTTTGCCAGATGGTTGTATAACCTCTTTTTTCGGATTCAAACAAATGTTTTTAGAACAATTTTATGAAAGAACAAATAACATGACTATGTCTGCTCTCATTAAAATTAAACAGCGATACAATGAAACAACCGAATGGTTCATTGAACGATTCCGCCGTGAGGTACTCAAAATGCCTCTCGGAACTCCAGAAGCTTTGACTATAGACACTTGTAAATCAAACCTGTTGCCTATAATCAGCATCTAGACTGGATCGATGCAGTTCTAGGATTGGCCTTCATTCATAGTGAATGCTAAAGCGGCAGAAGAAAGTGCTGATAAGTTCAAACAATTAGGTATTCAGATGCCTAATATTGACAAAGATGAACATGCTACATCAAATAACGGTGGCCGTCAGAACAACCACAAGGGTAAAGAGACTTTGGCTATCAATGTCAAAGGCAAAGAAACTCTAGCCGTAAATATAGGTCAATCAACACCTACTCCAACAGCACCACCACAGAGAGCACCACGTCCGAAAGAAGAATACTCCTTTGATGAAGATGATGTCATGAGCATCTTTGATTGCCTGATCAAGAGCAATAAACTTCAACTGCCGGATACAAAATGGCCAGAGAAAGTAAGTAAAACTGACCATCCTAAATATTGTGTTTACCACAGGTTTATCGGACATCCGACTCGAGCATGCTATGTGCTTAAAGGCAAGATCCAGGAGATGGTTAATTCTGGTGCAATCACTCTCCAACAAGACGAAAAGACTGTAATGGCTAACATCATGTTCCTACAGTTTGGCAATTTTTCTGCTCAACTTGTGCAGGACGGCGTTATTCCCATCCCGATAACCACTTTGGAGATTGTTAATCTCCTACCTACACGAACTGATGGTCTTGTTCCTCTGTCTACTGATAAAGGGGAGATTATATAGATCCATCCTGATTTGGTGGATGACTTTGAAGTACATTTTTCATCCACAAAGTCCAAGAAAGCAACCAAATACAAGTCATGTCACATGACTTCATTGGGTGAACATTGTCCTTCACCTTTAACTGCTACCTTCACCTCGACGGCAGATTTTTCTTCTTCTTCTTCTTCTTCTTCTTCTGAGACAACGCTGCTAAAGCTAGAAACCAATTATCAACCAGCCTTCCATATATATAGTTAACAATCTCGCAAACTCATGAAGAAGATGGGATATGATCTACAAAAGGCTTCCGGCCTGAATCATGGAAAATGATCTTCTGTACTTCTTTTTCTATGCCTTTTACACAACCAATCTCGTGTTGGTTTGGGTTACTGGACAAACTCTTCATCTTGCCAAAGAAAACCTTCCAAAAGCAAGATCTGGGCAAAGAGTTGCAATATGGTGTCCTTTGAACCTGTATCCGAAAAGAAGCCTTAACTGGTACCTGGTCTGGAAGACTTTACCTGAGAGACTATTCAGAAGATCAAGAGAGCCCTGCTCCAGCTTCGGAGACTCCTCCAGCATCATCTTCTCATGTTGTCAATATTCAATCGACTTTATCGCCTTCAGTGGAACCAACTCCTCCCAAACCGATGGCAGCTGACAAAAGAAAATAACCTGTCCGCTTCGATAAAGTATTAAAGAAGACTCCAGATCCGGGACTCGAGAAGCCGTATAACTTTGATATACTGGCTCAGTTGGCTAATACCCCGGCAAGGTTATCAATTTTTGAGCTACTGCGTCTCTCGAAGAAAACTCGAGAAACATTGAGTGAAGCTTTGATGCAAGCGGATACTTGTCTAACACTCCTCAAGAAGCCATAGGAGGAGCCTGTAACCTGCTTTCATTGTCATAGTGTGATGGAGCTGATGCCCAACATCACCTCTACACAAGATAATATGCTGCTGGAAGATAATCGTCATGACCGACCCCTCTACTTCACGGGATATGTCGATACCATGAAAGTTGATCGTATCTTGATCGACCCTGGGTCTGCACTCAGCATCATGCCGAAGACTCTACTAGATGCATTAAAGATTTCTGTACATAATCTTTCAACAACTATCACGACAATCTTGTGATTTAATTCTGGAAGAAGTGAACCTTTGGGGAAAATTCGTCTGAAAGTTCAAATCGGCAATCTTCGTACAAAGGTTACCTTCTACGTGATCGATAATCATGGCTCCTATAATGCTTTGCTGGAAAGATCATTTTTGCATGAGCATAACATTGTACCATCCACTCTCCACCAATGCTTCAAATATGTGGACGTCAATGGAGAAGTCCAGAAGGAAGTAGCTGATCTAAATTCTTTCAGGGGTATTGAAGCATATTGTACTGATTCTCGGATGTACAAGAAATATTTCATGAAGGTTGTGTTGGCGATAGATAGTGAGGAAGATCAGAAAGACACCTCAGATGATGTTCTCATAATCCCTGTCAAAGGACATACTACTCGTCCATCTTTTTCTCAGACATTGACTATCCATCTTTCCTCTTATAAAAATAGTCTCCTGCTGGAAAGATAGAATATAGGGAGCTCACCTCTTCTGAGCCCCTTGTTATCGACCTTTGTCGTAACAAACCTCCTCCCTCTCCTTCACCTCTTTTGGTTATCAACCTTACTAAGCCTTCTGTTAAGACCAAGAATCCTGTTGTAAATGATGATGTACAAATCAATAAAGTAGCATCTCCTTTACAGTATACTGATGTCTTTTATTATACTCGATGTTATTTAGAAACGTTAGATAACTTCGAACCACTTACAATATGAGCAGTTCAACCTCTCCAAGACGAAGTATTGCTCGAACCAATGCAAGACTCCTTCTTCTTAGTTCCTTTCAGAAAGAAAGATGAATTTCCTATACTCTTTAGTAAAGGAACAGAACAGAAGATCACGCCCGATTGTGAAGAAGAAAATCATGATAACAGAAGACTTCAACTGCGTCGTTATAGTCAACAATCAAAAGATATCATTCAAAAGATGGGCTATAATTTTAAAGCTGGTCTCAATGGTGGTAAGGAAAGGCAAACTCCTATTCGTATCCCTGCTCTAAAAGGAAAGTCACAACAATATTATAGCAAAACGAAGCGGGGATTGGGTTATACCTCGCCAATTTTGACTCCATAAGCCTTCGAATCCGATAAAGAAAAATGATCTAACTCTTCTGATTTTGTTTCATGGGATTCTGATACTAGTGTAGGTCATGTCCATCGGGTGACACTATCTACCAATTGGTGTCTGCTGAATTCTCAGAAGACGATGATGATCATACTGAAGTTACTGAAGCAGATTCGTGGGCACAAAGGATGGACACTCAATGGAAACTTCGCTTTGAGCAATGGGAACCCCCTACTAAAGATCAATTAATTTAGATTGATGTTGGAGATGAAGGCTTATCAAGACCTATCTTCATCAGTAAGAGTCTCACAGAAGCGGATAAACAAGAATTCATTCAGCTTATTCGAGAATACATTGACGTCTTCGCCTGGAATTATGATGATATGCCGGGACTGGATCCTCAGATTGCTACCCACAGGCTCAACATATTGTCCAATGCAAAGCCAGTCAAACAACAACAATGTCGATTCTGACCTGATATGATGGATGCCATAGAAACTGAAGTCAGTAAACTTATCTCTTATGGTTTTATCAGAGAAGAACAACATCCTGATTGGGTTGCCAATGTTGTCCCAGTTATAAAGAAAATAGGGAAGGTCAGAGTCTGTATTGACTTTAGAGATCTCAATGATGCTTGTCCCAAGGATGAGTTTATTCTTCTGATCACTGATGTCATGATCGACAATACTTGCGAATTTGAACGAATGTCTTTTATGGATGGATTTTTAGGATATAATCAAATCAAGATGCATTCAAAAGATGAGAAATATACATGTTTTCGCACTCCTCTCAGGGTCTACTATTACACTGTCATGCCGTTTGGTCTTAAAATGCTGGTGTAACTTATCAGCGACTATGAGTACTATCTTTCGTGATTATTTGCGGAAGACAGTTGAATGTTATATAGATGATATTACTGTCAAAAGTCATCTAAAGGAAGATCACATCCAAGACTTGAGAACTATATTCGATCTAATGTGCCAACATCAACTCAAGATAAATTCCACCAAGTCATTCCTGGGAGTCTCTAGTGGCAAATTTTTCGAATTCGTTGTTACTTCTAAAGGTATACACATTGACCCTAAGAAAATCAAAGCCATTTAAGAGATGTGTCTTCCACGCAACCTAAAAGAGCTACAAGGATTCCAGGGACGACTTACGTAGATCAGAAGATTTATCTCAAATCTCTCTGGATGCTGTAGACCGTTCACTCAACTCATGAAAAAAGGTGTATCTTTTATTTGGACTGAAGAATGACAGCAAGCATTTGAAGATATAAAGCGGTACTTGATGAACCCCCCAGTTCTAGTGCCTCCAGTCTCAGGAACACGCTTCCTGATGTATGTTCGAGCGATGAATCATTCACTGGTGCCTTACTAGCTCAGAAGAATAAAGAAGGTCATGAGCAAGCTATCTATTATCTCAGCCGTATAATGATCGAGGTTGAACATTGATACAGCCTGGTAGAAAAAGGGGGTTTAGCTTTAATGTTTGCTGTTCAGAAAACCATACATTATATCACAGGCCAGACTATTCATGTTATCTCCAGAGTTAACCCTCTCCGGGTCTTGATGAAGAAGCCCAGTACACTCAATTCCAGACTTGCTACATGGGCCATATTGTTAGAACAATATGATATGGTCTATGTCCCACAAAAGTCTGTTAAGGGTCAAGCCTTAGCTGACTTCCTCGCTACTTATACAATTTCGGAGACGTCTAAACTCTATGACGAGATTCTCAACGAAACTTTAAAATCCAACATAATTTCAGAAGAAATTCTTGCCTGGCGTCTAATCTTTGATGGTGTATCCAGAATAGGACCAAAAGGTGCCATTGTCGCTGGAGTTGGAATCGTCCTCGTATCGCCAGAGAGATTAGCTATTCAAAGAGCTTATTCTTTAGACGAGTGGTGTTCTAACAACGTGGTTGAATACAACGCTCTGCTCATTGGTCTTCAATTGGCTAAATAATTGGATATTGAATATCTTGAAGTATATGGAGACTCTAAACTAATCGCCAATCAGGTTAGAGGCACGTATGAAGTTCGGCACCACGATTTTGTCCCATATCATGAAGCGGCAGTTAGGCTAGCTACATCGTTCAAGGGCTTCTTCATTGAATATGTACGTCGGGCATGCAATACGGAGGTTGATATATTGGCTAATCTGGCAACCGTATTAGCAATCCCAGTAAAAAGGCAACAGATGATTGTCATCACTAACAGAGAGTTATTTTATATTAAGAATAACTCAAATATTGAGTTCAGCAATTCAACTGAAATTAATGTCATTAGTGAAGACTGGAGAGCTTCTTTTATTGACTTCGTGGTACATGACATCTTACCTGAAGATTCTAAGGAAGGTACAACAATCCATAGGCGATCACTCCGATTTTATTACAATCACACTTCTAAGGCCCTCTATCGGCGAACATTTGATGGTCTACTCTTACGCTGTCTTGCGGGAGATGAAGCAAAACAAATACTACATGAAGCTCACGATGGTGTATGTGGTGCACATCAGCCCGGTCCTAAGTTACAGGATCGTATCCGATGTATGGGCTACTACTGGCCCACTATGGTATCAGATGCCATTGAATATGCAAGAAAATGCCGAGCTTGTCAAATCCATGCAGATTTTATCCATCAATCGTCGGAGTTCCTTTACCCGACTGTCGCATCATGGCCCTTTGAAGCTTGGGATATGGATGTCATTGGTCATATCAATCCACCGTCATCTAGAGGACATCGTTTTATACTAGCTATAATCAATTACTTCTCGAAATAGGTGGAAGTCATACCTTTATCTGAAGTCAAGACTAGCAGTATCATCAACTTCATCAAACATCATGTGATATACAGATTCGGCATTCCTCGACGAATCATTCATGATAATGGATCACAATTCATCAGTCAAAAGTTTACTCAGTTTTATGATGATAACAGAAACAACAATGTTGCTTCTACGGCCTACAATCCTGCAGCTAACAGTCTGGCTGAAGTATTCAACAAAACTATCATCAAGCTTCTCAAGAAATTCGTTTCTACCAATAAGAGAAACTGGAGTAAAAAGCTTAGAGAATGTACATGGGCTTATCGTACTACTATGTGCACTCCTACCGGTTGCACACCTTTCTCCTTGGTGTATGGATGCAAAGCTGTCCTACCATTGGAAATTCAAATCCCTTCCTTAAGGATTGCAATTGCCAATGAGCTCACAACAGAAAATAATGATCGTCTTCAACTTCAGGAGCTTGAAGCGCTTGACGAAAAGTGGATATTAGCTCAACAGTACATTGAGTTATATCAAGCCCGTATCTCAAAAACTTTCAACCGTAAAGTCAAACTACGAGCATTCCAAAAATGCAAATTAGTCCTTATGGGAAGGTCCCTATAATGTAAGCAAGGTTTTCTCAAACGGAGCTTATCAACTGACTGGTATGGACGGCCGAGTTGCTATGATGCCCATCAATGGCAAATTCTTAAAAAAATACTATATTTAAAGAATGTACAAAACATCTTCTGAATATTGTACATATCCTAAAGCACCGAGTTATTATCTTTTATTCACTCTTCTGTAAATAAAACCTTAAATAATAAATCTTCAAAATCTCCAGTGGAGTATATCCAGATTGTGTCACCTTATCACAAACCTCATCTTCTAGAACCCAGTTGTTTTAAAAGATATCCTATCTTTGAGTCCCAGCTGACTTAAAGATAATCAATATATACATGAATTCACGTCCACATTACCTTTGAATTCTATTATCTATATCAGCGACCTATTACGTCCACATTACCTCTGATGAAGTCGTCTTTTGAAATGATACTATTCTGAGAATTATATTTTGTCACGTCCACATTACCTCTGAACATATATAATTAGTATTGTTATTTTTTTAAGGAGATATGTCATGTCTGGTACCTCTGAACATATTTTCCTATTCTTATCTATTACTTATATCTACTATGGATATATAATAAGTAATGGAACCACAAAAAAGAGCATTAATTTTTATTTCTATGATGTTCAAAATGTCAAAAAGTACATCATGTGAAAGACAACAAAAAGACAAAAGTTTTTATAGATCGCTTCACTGGAGAGGCTGAGTACTGAGATCAACGATCAATCTCTTCATTTAGATCATATTTTGAATGAGCTTGAAGAATCCATCAAGTCTTATAAAAATCTAACAAGAGGAAACATCCAGCAACTCGTAGATGCTGAATGCGAGACGATGGCTCGTGAGGCTGCAAGACAAAAAGCAGATTTCGAAGCTTCTATGGTAGCTTTCTCACAGCGCTCTGTAGAGTTGGAATCTCGTATCATCGAGACAACTTCTTCTGTTAAGCATCATAAGATTGAAGCTACAGAGAAAGAGAAAGAAGCTATTGAATGTCAAGCTTGCTTTCGAGATTTAGAAATTGAAATGGCTCGGCTCCAAGAAACACTGAAAGCGGCTCGACGACGTGAAGTGAAGGTATTGAAAATGCATCAAATTGCTGCGAGCCAATTAGATGACCTGAGGAGACAACAAGATGCACTATCCAAACTGAAGGTGCAGAACTGGAACGTCCAGCTGATTCGTTGCAATCTTTTGATCCAGAGTCTGGGAGAGCTCTAGCTAGGCAGAGGGTACTCGACTCTAGAATAGAGAGAGCTGAGAATAGTTGACTATGTCCAGATCACCGATCTTGCGGATAGCTCCAATGATGAAGGAGGAAGGGCCCCTTACTGACTCATAAGGTTGGTCATTTTCTATGAACATTTGAATTAGAGGCTTCAGAGAAGTGAAGAAAGCATTAGTATAAGCTTCGACAACAGCTTTGTTCATCGCTGAGATACCCGGAGTAGTCACTTCTGTTTGAATTCTTACTTCTAGAATAGTTAGAGAAATTACAGATTGTACACCAGGAGACCCGAGTACTAGCATTATAGAAGAATTTTCCTCTCCAGTTTGGATTTCCATATCCAGGGGAGCGATGGTCGAGCTAAAACTGAATGTGGTCGATGCAGCTGTTGCAAGCGTTCCCACAGGACCCACTGTAATCAAGATACACAGTCATTATACATCATTAAAGGAATCAGGGTAAATAAAAGTCAAAAATTTACTTGATCCTGGCAATACGTATGGGGTCTCACGGGGTATGTCCAGATCTGAGCAGAGCCTGGCCATGGTAGATTCAGACACGGCTGTCTGACTATTTCCAGCTTCGGAGTCGCCTGATAGGAAACGGCTGCTTCCGACCCCTGATTCTGCTTGTTCAGTTGGGGCAATCACTTATGCATCCTGGACCTCAAAAGCTTGGTTGGTAGGGGTTTGAGTCTCCACAGTATCAGTGCAGGGATTTTCATTGATCCCAACATCTTCAGGAACCATAGTCTGATTTTCATTCATTCTTTTATGATCATCAGAATTGTTGTTGTTTTTAGGCTCATCAATTCTTGGACTTGAAAGCCCCTTTTCAACAACGGGGTGCTCCTCACCCTCAACAGTGGTATGGCCTTCTTCGATCGATAATTCTTAATTCAGCGGGACTTCTACTGAAGCTTGGTCTCTTTCAATGGTGCTTGTAGAATCATCTTCAATTAATGCATCGTCGTAGTCACAGCCTTCGAGAGCCGCTATCATTTTTCGATCCTCTTGAGAGTGAGTAGGATTTTGGGTTACGGAAGAAGCAGTGACATCAGGATTAGATTATGTAAAAGGCAACTCCTTCTCAGGAAGTATAGTCTTTGGGACTTCTAGAGTTGGAGATGACATCATAATTCCTGCGGCAGCTAGCTAGCACAGTCACGGAAATAGCCATTTTTGTGATTGTGGGCCCCGAAATCCCTTCTTTAATGATCGGAGCTAGAAAGCTGATTATTGTAAACTCTGTAGATGAAAAAGAACAATGTCAATATGTTACTCAACCAAGATTACATTAAAAAAGTATTAAAATTTACCTTGTGGAGGTGGCATATCTTGTGAAGGCAACATTTCTTGACGGTCTTCTAGAGTCACCATTAATCTCCTTTTGGCCTTGCGCACAAGAGGTGTCTCAGGTTCTTCTTCAACCTCATCGAGGTCACCTTGCACATTGGGTTCTCTAGTACTCTTCTTGGGCAACTTGGCTGCTTATTGGAACTGAAGAAGGAGTTGCCTCTCCTCCTCCAGGGGATGCTCCAGTCTGCATCTGCTTTGTCTGAGACCGCGTACTCCTGGTGGTGGGCTGCTTAGTAATGACTAATGTGGTCTTCTTTTTCTTCCCTGCAGCCTTAGGAGAAGAAGGGAGATCACCAGGGTGAGAAGGAGCAGATGACTCTCCAGTTTTTCTTTTCTTCCCAAGTCCCTTTCCAGGGGACTTATCCTTCCGTATCTTCAGTGACACATCTAGTGGATCGTTGACTTCGTCACAGAAGCCTACGAGAGAGGCTTCTAGAGGTTCGTCAGCGGGTTCGTGATTCTCTTTATCTCTGAAGGATTGTGCAGTGCGAACTCCAGCTCTTGAACGTTTATTACTGGAAAAACTGTCAGCCAGGTGGAAGCTTTCGGTAAAGGTGTTGGCCGAAGTATAAAAATTTACGTATGTATATAACATATGCAGGCCTATCTGGGAGACATTGGGCATCGAAAATGTGGCCTTGGTGCCTCTTGTATTGTAATATCTCCAAGCCCTGATACTATTTATTAGGTAACCCTTAGCCAGTAAACAGGTGGTGGCATTACCTATGTGCAGTTGATCATAGCCGAACTGTCGAGCAAATCGGCTTGGTAAGTACGATTCTAGAAAGCACTCACCCTCAAACTGGTACACTAGATGTGATGGCCGGATCATCTTCAACCATGTAAACTCAGCCGAAGATAGACGGAGAGATGCTGCTTCTAGATCCATGAGTTGTGGAGGAATATTCTCATATCCGAGAGGAGGAGGAACACATTGAAATCTCCATCCAGAACCTCAGTTCAAAGTTCTTCGGCATTCTGACAGTGCATTTATATTCCATCGAGCATTGGAATAACGCCTGATAAAATTGCCTCTGACTTCACCCATATCGGGGTCCATCAAATCAGGGTAGTGCAACAGCAACCACCCAAATAGATATGTGTACGACATTTCGGTACGAGGAAAGTCATCCCGAGAATTCTTATCGTACACCATGGTGTTAACGAAAGAACGCAAGCCTGCGTTCAAGCGGCAGGTCATCGCCGAGAGAAGATCCATCTTGTAGCCGAACACTAGATATACTGCGGTGAATAGCACACCTCGATGGAATCGGTCGATGGCGCTGGCTCCGGGTATCACAAACCGCCATAGCCATAAAGAGAGGAAACCCGCCAGCTGGGCTTCTCGAGACATGGGTATGTAACCCTGTCTAAGGTAAGTTTCGATTAGGGCACCAGCAGTGAATGGGTACTAATCTACATCCAGGATGTTATCATAATGCTTAGATTTTTTTTTCAATTTTTCTACATCGCTGTGGCTGAGCGGTTTGAATAAACAAGGATCGCAAGCTTGACTCTCAATGATCTTCTCTTCATGAGCATGCCCTAGAAATGAGTATGGCAGCCATTTGGTGGTGTAGCAAGTCCCTTTGGACACACTCTTGTAGTAAATGGAACAGATCATATAGTGGCATAACAAATCTTCAAACATAGCCACCATCTGAGGGTTCTCTGCTGATAAGTATCCAGTTCCTCGTTTGTTGGCACATATTTTTCATATGGGTTTTCACCCATTGGCAAATGTGAAAGATACTTTATTTCATAAAGTGTGAAGCCGATTTCTCCGTGAGGAGTCATGAAGGTACCGGTCCTCTCATTGTATCTTTCAACTAAAGCTAAAAATATGTGAGCATTCGGACGAAAGCCGTGAGCAGTGGTCCAGATCGGATCATAGAGCTCTAGTTCGAGGAGTTTATCCTTAAAATGATCCAAAACCCAAACCACTACACTGTTCCAGCGTTTCATGTCAGGGTTTACTAAGCTTGTTAAGTGCATGGTTTGGTCTGGGTATCTCCCCTCAGCCTTCGCAAACATGTTCGCGAAAATAGGTACCCTGACAGGAAGCCGCATTGATGAATCTTTAGGAGGTATACAGCTTGGTCTCAAACCTCTCAGATAGGAACTGTATCTCTCCGAAGTGCTGTAGAAAAAAATCCTTGTTCTGCAGACCCAGTCTGTAGCATATCTTCCCGGCTCTGGCATGTTAAATCGGGGTCAGATCCCACGCCATACGTCGGGGATAACTGGAAAATGCATATTAAAATAGAGACAAGTGTCTCGACATTTCTGTGAGGTACATGATTCTGTCCCCACATTGATAAAATATGTCTTCTCTCTTCGCTTTGGGCTGGAACGTCTTCTTGATCGCCTCTCCAAACAAGAAAGTTGGCTTTTTATGAACGATATTGTCCAGACTTTCCAAAGGTTCACCGTTCATCAAAGCATAACAAGGTGGGGTTCTCTTGAGCTGCGAGCATAGCCCTTCGGGACTCAGGAAGATCATATTGAGGATACCGTACGTGGGATAAGTCTTCTCGGTATTCTGACACGTTGAAGGCCAAAGCATACCTTTCAGCATCAGGGTCTTCTCTGAGATCAACTGCAAAAAGAAGAGAGTAAAAGATCAATTATAAAGTCTATACAACAGTATCTAAATTTAAAGCAGGGTGCGCAAAATCATAGGTTGCGCGATCATCTAAAAAAATATAATCTAGGTTGCGTACAATTCTATGTTGTGCAAGCCTACAGAGTGCGCCTAGTGTCAGCTCAAGACTAATATGAACTTAAGTTCTACATTGCGCAAGTTATCAAGTTGCGCCTAGTGCAAACTCGAAATGCGCATGTTTGAAGGGTGCATTCACGCAAGTTCAGAAGGCACAAATACGAAACTTGCGCAATACAGTTCGTAAAAATAAACAGTATATTTTAACACAGTCAACACTCTAAAAAGAGGAGGTACGAGTAATAGAGTGCGCGCCTACACTCTAAAAAGAGGAGGCGCACGTTACAGAGTGCGCAAATCAATCAGAACTCTAAAAAGAGATGATCGACTCTGGTATAGTGGATTTTTTGTTCACTGGCGCCTAAGTGATGGTCGATTTGTTCTATGGAGATCACTTTCGAGAGTGGGTTGGTTTGTTCAGCTCTCGATGATGGAGGCGCATAGCGAGGCGCCCTCGACGGTGATATACGCGATGAAAGCCCAGCAGTGGCCTTTTCCTTGTCGGCGACGGACTTCCTTGGTGCCATTGACGATCGTCGGACGAGCTTCGGAAGTTAGAAGGAAGAAGATGAAGGGTTTGAGGAAAATAACTTTCAGTAAAAAGTTAAAATTCCTCTTTGAGCGGCTATTTATAGCCTAATGGGTATTTCGAAACTGTTACGCAACTTGCACTCAAAAAGCAGAGTTGGTTAAACATTGACTGGCGCAACTCGTGTCAAAATTTTCTAATTCAAAGTATTTCAAATTTTGAAATCTTTCAAACTTTGAAAACTTTGAAGGGAGTCTTGTAGAAGCCTAAAAATCAATGGGCACCCCTCTCAACAAAGCACCAGCATCAAGTGGCGCCAGATCACTAGGTTGTGCCATTCTCAGGTTGCACCTAAGCCATCTCAGGTTGCTCCTAAGATAGGGTATGCGAGCTCCACGTGATTAGCATCCTCGAGAAGCTGTAACGGCTGTCATCATTACTGACAGCTCTGACAGCTCGTCATTCGAAGAAAATCTTTTCGAATCCTGCACAACGCGACGCTCGAGAAAATTTTGTTAACATGCAATTAATGCTGACAGCTAGCTTGCGCAAGTTATCAAGAAGCGCGAGGATCAATCATCATAGCATAGAAGACCCAGTCAAAGGCTCCAAACGTCAAGTTGCGTGCTCGCGCCACCTAGAGTGTTGGTGCCACCCGATCAACTTTTATTCAGAAGCAGGATGATGTGGTGTACATGCCACTAATCTCGAAGAACGTGTCCACTACACTGCCCACGACCACACGCATCTCACTCAAACGATGCCACGCATCCCTAGCAGTTCAAGTAACCGTTCGTGCAATTGGATAGAAGGCGCGCAACCTGAAGTACGTGCAATTCAGAAAACAGTTATTTCAGAACTCTATAAATAGAGTTTCAAATCAGTTCTAAAGCATCACTAATGATCATAATCTACTGAAAAAGTGTTGTTGCATCTTCCAGAGGCTTGTGTGTTTATATCACATCGTCCAAGGGATAAAGTGATCGTCTTCTGATCAGATTCCTATAGTTGTACTTCCCCAGAAATCAATTGTACTATTGTACTATTTTCTTAGTTTGTAATCAAACTTTTATTTTTTCAAACAATATTTAATCAGATTTGTACTCCATAAATATGCTAATACCAAATCTAGACTGGATTCCAACAGAAAAATATATATTAAATCAATCAAGAGAAAGCTTACAAAGAGTTACATGCGTACACTACAAAGAGAAACCCTCTCCTTATGAGATATTCGACAAGATCTCTCATTCCTCTCTTGAAGAATCGTTTAATATCTTCATAGTAAACC
Organism: Iris pallida; assembly: GCA_029216955.1. Lineage (NCBI taxonomy): Eukaryota > Viridiplantae > Streptophyta > Magnoliopsida > Asparagales > Iridaceae > Iris > Iris pallida. The sequence goes on from JANAVB010001800.1 coordinate 43,859,856, forward strand.
CTTAAACAGTCCCTTTCTCTTAAAAACTCTCTCAAGCACTAAATATGACTAGCCACCAGCACTAGAGGATGATATAAGCCCTTAAACAGGACTCCCAAATATTAACCTAAGTCAAGAACAAGTTGGACCGTTGAAACTATAGCTTTAGATCTGAATCGCTCAATAAATATAGTAGTTCCTAACCCGATGGTATGTTGTAGTGAGCACCAAAATCCCTACAAAACTTGATACACAAAATTCGCACTTTGTAGCATTTGACAGTAGATATGTGCTCTATTCTGGACTGTATGCCTCTCTCCTAGCAGGGGCATCATTTGGCTTGTGGCTTGTATAGCCAGTCGAAATTAAATCATTGTAGAAAAATTCTGAAGAACAGATGGCAACTCTAGAGGGGGGTGAATAGAGTTTATAGCGATAATAGCCAATTAAAAAATAAACTCTTTTACAAGATAAAATTAATCAGAGTAAATGCGAAAATAAATAAGGAGCAAGAAAGCATACGCAAACACAGCCGATTTTAACCTGGTTTCCCTCGTGGAGGACTAGTCCAGGCCTGAGAACTCTAGCTCAGGATTAAATCCACTATTTGTGAAATAGTAGTTATACCCCGTGCCTTTTCTTCAGAAGAGCACGTCAATTTCTTACAAAGATCGTAGTGGCGATGCTTAGAATTTTTCAAGCGACTTCTTGAACTCTTGCACAAAACTCCTAACTAAAAAATGCTGAGCACTTGAGGCTTAGGGAGCTTGTGGCTAGTAGATGAAGAAGGGTATGGCTTGTATTGAGCTTTAGAGAGAAGAGAAGAGAAGATTGGATGAATGAAAATGAGAGAATTCATGGCCTATTTATAGGATACCAGTAGGCAGAATTCGGCCAGAATTCTGGTAGAAATTTTCAAATATTTGGCCGTTGGACAACTTGCAACCAGCCAACCCTAAAAATTAGGGTGCTGATTTTTAGGGGACAGAGTTCGGTCCGAACTCTGTGTGGAGGCAGAGTTCGGCCCGAACTCTGTCTCCAGAGCACAGAATAGGTCTTTGGTCCAATGGGCTTATTTGGATGTGTGTGGAGCTTTTGGATTTTGGGTAGGATATAGGTTAAGTCTCAAGAGCTCAGCACAACTCAACTTACATAAGTCTAGACTCAATAAAGTTGTAAAATACAGACTCAAAGATGACTTGTAATGCAAAGCTGGGCTTTCGTCTGACTTGAGCTGGATGAAGTCTTCATGTGTCGTATTGAATTATCACAAGTATTATTTAGTCAATTCTATCAATATTTGGTTGACTGTGACTTTGTGTCAACAATCTCCCCCATATTGATAATTGACAAAATAATAATTGTATATTAAATATTCATACCTGGACATATTTAAGGACAAAAAGCATAGCTCCCCCATAATCAGTGTTGAGCTTAAAATATAGCTCCTCCGTAATCATTGCTTTGAATCCTTTTGGCCTGATAAGAACATTCTCCCAAAAGCACAGATACAAAGACAAAAATAATATGGAATATACAAATATCTCCCCCTTTTGGCATTTAGCAATTTACGATAAACAATTAATAACTGGCAAACACACCAAAAGATAAGAGAAGAAACTGCATATAAACTGATATAACGACTAAATGTCTCAAGAGTCACAACTCATAATAAGTCTAATACAATCAAAAGTGCATAAAAGTAACTAAAATCCAAAGTGCAAAAAGAAACATAAGCTATGATCCTCAGTAGCAGCAGCAAATAGCAGTCCATATCCATCATCGAGCTCGTGAAGGCCCAGCGTCGTCTGATGGATCAGTGAAGGAACGACGAGGGTCCACGAAGGCCGCATTCGGATCCAAGTAACGAATAACCCAAGGGTCATCGATACGATATCCCTCACGACCGGGGTCCCGCTCCATAGGGATAGGCATGGAAGGATGACGAGACATGGAGTACCGAATATCGTGCAGCAAGTTACTGATAACACTCATCTGCAGGATAGTCCGATAATCCAGCTGAGTCCAGCGATCATCCTCCAAGGTGAAACGATCGCAGAGCATGGTATGAAGAGACTCGAGAGTGGCAGGAGGAGGAGGAGGATCCTGTCCCAAAGGAGGGGCATCTGGCTCATCATCAGAATGCTCAGACACGACTGGTGAGCCAACGGCCGCCTGAAGCCTCCTTGCCTTAGAGAGGAAGGCCGGGGCAGGTAAAAATGGACACTCATCAAGGGGTACATAAAACGCACGAAAGATCATAGGAAGATATAATGCATAAACCAAGGATCTTGGTTTCTTCCTAGAATTAATCATCCAATCCATCATGGTACGTGGAAGATTAAAGGGAACATGGAAGTGGAGATGATACAAAGCCGAGATTTCAAAATAAGTGACTTCATCGGTAGATCCCGCTTTGGGTAGAATAGTGTTAAAAATGATCCGATAAAGTTTATAGAAATAGGGATTGAGATATTTGGCCAAAAGCTTACGAGGACGTGTGTTCGGGGTACACAAGTCGTCCTTGAAGCTTTCAAGTGAAGACCCATCGGGAAATTGAAATGATCGAGCTTCAACAAGCTTTTCCCATGAGTTTGGCTCTTGGAGTTCAAGGTATTCGGCCAAATCGAAATCGTTAAAAGAGATATCAATTCCCGCAACCCGTGAACAAATATATGTATCATCATGGGTGAGGTTGCAGTAGAACATTTGAATAGCATTACGATAAATGACCGAGTTTGTGGTGACAAGTTCATCAAGGCAAAGGTCATAAAAAAGTGCATCATATTGAGAGAAAATAGTAAAATTGATAGGGTGTCCCGCAAACACCGGACGTGTCCGAAAATCACTAAACCAATCATTTGATGCGTCGAGTGATACAAATATTCGATCGTCAAAAGTGTTTGGGTCATGTGGACGTGGAGGATTGAACAACGGATGGATCGGTGGTTGTTGTTCAACGGCCGGTGCAACGGGTGGTGCAACGGGCGGTCCAACGCGAGGAGGAGCATTCGACGAGGATGCTCCCTCGGTCCGAAGTCTCTTCCCGCGATTGAACAAACGTGGAGCCATGACACAATAAAGATAATGAATGAAATTGAGATATAGAAAAGTATTGAATTATACCTCAAAGTAGTGATGAACAATGAAAGAGAATTGAAAGAGAGGCCTTCTCCTTGAGTTTGGGGAAGAGATGAGCTCTAGAAGGGAGAAAATAGGGTTAGGGTTTTGAGAAAAAGAGTTTGGAGAAGTGAAAAAGGTGGCAATGGAGGAGAAAAAGGAGAGGATCCCGAATATAGGTGAAGGGTTTCAATTTGTCGGAATCAATAATGGCCATTGGATCTATAATTTGATCAACGGCTGAGGCTGTTCCCGGTTCTGGAACAGCCAGGCCGAATTCGGCCCGAACTCTGGTAAGGGCAGAGTTCGGCCCAAATTTCGAATTCTGGTGACAGAACTGGAATCAGGCTGAAAATAGGTTAAGTGAAAAAAAGATCAAAATAAGAGTGAGTATAAATACAAAAAAAGATCCAAGTGATAAACAAAGAATGACAGAGAGTGAACTCGAAACAGTAAGGTGAAGTTAAAAAATTAGTATTTCAGCCAGTGATAAATAAAAATGAACCGTGTAATAAACAATAAATTATATCATAATTCAATATTTTGAAGCTGCCATGGGTTAGCTGCAGGGACCGGATCCCAGCTAGCGGTAGTCCTGAGGACTAGTGCACCGTGTCGCTTAGGCTTTTACGCCTTGTTGTCAGAAGGGCCCTTTCGGCTTGTACCCATATCAAGTTCATCATAAGAGAATCACGACATACTCGATATTTATGCAGGTTTATTTTAATTTATAACAGCTTCATCCAAAATTCTAAGTTCACGACAAAGAAAATTGAAGCGCTCTTCGGATAATGGTTTTGTAAAGAAATCTGCTAACTGATGATCAGTGTCAATAAATTCTAAGTTAATCATGCCATTTTGCTGATGATCACGCAAAAAGTGGTAACGTATTTCAATGTGCTTCGTGCGTGAGTGACAAATGGGGTTCTTAGTGAGATTTATAGCACTAGTGTTGTCACAAAAGATTGGAATGTGCATGAAAGATAAGTTGTAGTCTTCAAGGGTTTGCTTCATCTACAGAATTTGTGCACAACAACGCCCAGCTGTGATGTATTCAGCTTTTGTTGTAGATAGTGCGACAGAATTCTGCTTCTTACTAAACCAAGAGACTAAAGCTTTTCCCAATAAATGACACGTACCGCTCGTACTTTTACGATCGACCTTGTATCCAGCGAAATCAGCATCAGAGTAACCAATGAGGTCAAATGATGTTGACTTGGGATACCATAGGCCCACTATAACCGTACCCTTAAGGTATCGAAAGATACGCTTAACAGCAGTCATGTGTGATTCCTTAGAATTTGCTTGATATCTAGCACACAGGCAAACGCTAAACATAATATCAGGGCGACTAGCAGTAAGATAGAGTAGACTGCCTATCATACCTCGATACTTACGTTGATCTACGGGTTTGCCGCTATCATCTGGTTCAAGTTTAGTTGAAGTAGCCATTGGAGTGCTGATTGGTTTGACGTTGTCAAGGTCGAATTTCTTTAGCATGTCCTTTGTATACTTCGACTGACAGATGAAGGTTTTATTTGACATTTGTTTGACTTGCAGTCCAAGAAAGTAGTTGAGCTCCCCCATCATGCTCATCTCAAACTCGGTCTGCATACACTTGGCAAAATCTTGACAGAGGGTTTCATCAGTAGAACCAAATATAATATCATCTACGTATATTTATACTAAAAGAATAGTGTCTTTGAAAGATTTTATGAAAAGTGTGGTGTCAATTTTCCCTTTTGAAAAACCTTTCTCAAGCAAGAAATTGCTTAGCCGTTCATACCAAGCTCTAGGGGCTTGTTTGAGGCCATACAACGCTTTCTTTAGCTTGAACACGTGGTCGGGAAATTTGTGATTTTCAAAACCGGGGGGTTGTTTTACATAAACTTCCTCCTTAATAAATCCATTCAAGAAAGCACTTTTAACATCCATTTGAAATAATTTGAAAATTTGAAAATTTGCAAATGCACAAAGCATCCGAATGGATTCCAATCTAGCAACAGGAGCATACATCTCATCGTAGTCGATACCTTCCTCTTGGTTGTATCCTTGGGCTACTAGACGAGCTTTATTGCGTGTGACTGAACCATCTTCATTCGCTTTGTTTCTAAAAACCCATTTAGTACCAATAATCGAGTGATTAGCCGGTCTAGGAATGAGTTCCCATACTTGGCTCCTCTCGAATTGGTTGAGTTCCTCTTGCATAGCAAAAATCCAAAATTCATCATTAAAAGCTTCTAAAATGTTTTTCGGCTCAATTTGTGAAATAAAGGAAGTGCTAGCAATAGAGTCTCTTAATGATGATCTAGTAGTTACTCCACGTGAAACCTCACCAATCACCAAATTTTCTGGATGTGATGGCTTGAAAGAGAATTTCTTTGGCAAGCCTTCCAGAGAATTGGTTTCGGTTGTGGTATTTATTGGAGTAGAAGTTGATGGCTCAACATCATCATCAAGAGTAGCTGCTGCACTGTTATCTTCATCAAAAGTCATATTTGTAGACTCTTCCATAATTAATGAGCGTTTGTTAAACACTTTATATCCCTTGCTCTTAGCAGCATAGCCAAGGAAAATACCATCGTCAGCTTTGGCATCAAATTTGCCTAAGTTGTCTTTGGTGTTAAGGATAAAGCATCTACAGCCAAAAACTCTAAAATAAGAAACATTTGGGGTTCTCCCAAACCAAAGCTCATAGGGTGTTTTCTTCGTAATAGGACGAACAAGCACCCTATTTAAAATATGGCATGTTGTACTGACAGCTTCAGCCCAAAAGTATTTCGGAAGTGAAAACTTGTTCAACATGACTCTAGCCATATCGCCAAGAGTCCTATTCTTCCGCTCCATAACACCATTTTGTTGAGGAGTTCTTGGACAAGAAAACTCATGATTAAAACCATTAGAATCATAAAACTTTTCAAAATTAGAATTTTTGAATTCGCCTCCATGATCACTTCGGATTCGAGTAATCATGTAGCCTTTTTCGTTTTGAACTTTCTTAACAAAAATCTTGAAAACCGAAATAGTATCACTTTTATTTGTAAGAAAGAAAACCCAAGTAAATCTAGAAAAGTCATCAACAATAACAAAGGCATAGCGTTTTCCACCAAGACTGGCTACTCTACTAGGGCCAAATAAATCCATATGGAGTAGTTGCAAGGGTCTAGTAGTACTTACAGAGTTAATAGAATGAAATGAGGACTTGGTTGCCTTATTCAATTCACATTCGGCACATACCGTGTCCTTTTTGAAAGTGATATCGGACAAGCCTCTAACTAGCTTCTTAGTCGATAGCCTGGATATAGTGTCCATATTGGCATGACCAAGACGCTGATGCCATAGTAATCTTTCATCCTTATGAGCATATAGGCATCTACCTGCATTGTTAGTATCTCTAGACAAATAGAAAATATAAATATTATCCTCTCTTACCCCTTCAAAAGCAATATCTCCCGTTGACCTATCATAAATAAGGCATTTGTTTTTTTCCAAAGTTAATATCATATCCATGGTCAGCAAGATAACTAATGCTGAGCAGGTTATGCTTTAACTCGGTCACTAGGCAGACATCCTTTATTACGGGAGAGGGAGGATAACCAATAATACCATTACCTATAATATACCCTTTTAGGTTGTTACCGAAGGATACATATCCTTCTCTCTTCATCGATAGTGATGCGAAAAGATTTGTGTCTCCCGTCATATGCCGCGAGCATCCACTATCGAAAATCCACTTACTCTTAGTTGAGGAGGGAAGGTCCACCTACATCAAGAGTAGATGTGACCTTTGGTACCCAAGTTCTTGAGGGTCCTGAAAAGTTAGTTTTTGGAAACCATACATATATCTTTCTATCTACTAATCTTTTAATTCTACATTGTGGTGAAATGTGTCCATGTAAACCACAGTAAGTACATATAGTATTCCTATTTATGTTAGGAGCATGCATATGATGTCTATGAGTAGAGTGATGTGGAGTAGCATGATGATATGTAGAGTTAGCATGGTGATGATGTCTATATGTAGAGTGATGTGGAGCAGTATGGTGATAATGTCTATAAGGAGTAGCATGGTGATGATGTCTATATGGAATAGCATGGGGATGATGTCTATGTGTAGAGTGATGGTGATTTTGTGCAACATACTGATGGTTGTATCTATGTGTAGTATGATGATTATTTCTACGTGCATGTGGTTTGTGTGCATTATGAAAGTGTGTATATATGTAAGCATGATTATGAGCTGCAGGTGGATGACGTGTTTGACTAGTATGAGTAGTGTCATGCTTTGTGTGTATCTCATGTGATTGGGTTTGAGGTTGAGCAACCTGTTTTCCCAATTTAGTCTCTAATTTCTTGGAGACAGCCTGCAGTTCAGTAACCTTAGCATTCAAACCATGTATCTTAGTAATAGAAATCTTGTGTCTACTCTTTTCTTCTGCAAGCTCCGTGTTGAGTGCTGTGATTTCTTGTGTTTGTTGTTTAATGCGTGCTTCGGCATCATGTAAGCTTATTTTAAGCTTAGATACCTCATTTGTGACATCTGTGGGAGAAGTATCCCTAATGTTATCAAGCAGTAAATAAAGTCTTTGAATTTCGACTTCATGACTTTTGATTTTTTCCTTGGCATATTTATATTTACCAATGACCTTTTTATGATCATCAAGTAAATCGGTAAAAGCATCACCAAGTTTATCAAAAGTGAAGTCATCAAGAGTTTCGTTTGATACCTTGTCGGACGTTGCCATTAGGCACACATTTGTCGTGTCTTGAGGAGAGTCCTTTTCTTCCTCGGAGTCACTAGCTTCGCTTTCATGCCAAATGCTTGTGTTGGTATATTTCTTTGAGAAAGTCTTCTTGTATGGTTTCTCATAACGGTTGCTCTTCTTTAAGTATGGACAGTCTTTTCGGACATGTCCCGTCTTCTTGCAACCGTAGCAGGTTGGCTCTTCTTCGTCGTCTTCTTGTGGTTCCTTCTTTCTTCGGTTGAAGCGAAGGAATTTCTTGAAGTTGCAGACAAGGAGAGCTTGATCATCACCATCTGAGTTGTCGTCATCCGTCTCTTCGAAGTCAGTCCTTCGTCGGTGAGCTTTGAGGGCGATCTCCTTAGCCTTAGGAGAAGGCTCTTCGAAGTCCTTGAGGTCAAGCTCATGAGTCATCAGCTTTCCCATCAAGGTCTCCATGGACATGGTTGTGAGATCATTTCCTTCTATGATGGCTGTCACCTTAGGGTTCCAAATCTTTGGTAGCCCCCTAAGTAGCTTGCGAATCTTCTCGTGATTTGTATATTGCTTGCCGAGCGAGGATAGAGGATTTATGATATCGAGGAATCTTGTGAACATTTGCGTGATCGTCTCATTTGGCTTCATCTTGAAAGCCTCATATTCTTGAGTGAGATGGCTTATCTTCGATTCCTTGACTTGGGTGGTTCCCTCATGCGTCACTTCTAGAAGTCTCCATACTTCGTGAGAGGTGGTGCATGTTGAGGCCCTGTTGAACTCATTCCTGTCTATAGCACAGAATAAAGCATTAATAGCTCTCACGTCTAGACTTGCCTGTTTCTTCTCCTCGTCAGAATATTTGTCATGTGATTTTTCGACGAGATCACCATTGACAACTATCCTGGCGGGCTTTTTGTAACCATCGGTGACGATAGTCCACAGGTCAAAGTCTAGCGACTTGAGATAAAAGCTCATCCTTGTTTTCCAATATGTGTAGTTAGTTCCATCAAATAGGGGAGGCCTATGAGTGGACTGCCCTTCACCGTGATTGGAAATCAAGGATTGTGTGGTTGCCATGGATCAGCTCTAGGATGTTAGTCCTTGTGAGAGAACAGAGCTCTGATACCAATTGAAGAACAGATGGCAACTCTAGAGGAGGGTGAATAGAGTTTATAGCGATAATAGCCAATTAAAAAATAAACTCTTTCACAAGCTAAAATTAATCAGAGTAAATACAGAAATAAATAAGGAGCAAGAAAGCATACGCAAACACAGCCGATTTTAACCTGGTTTTCCTCGTGGAGGACTAGTCCAGGCCTGAGAACTCTAGCTCAGGATTAAATTTACTATTTGTGAAATAGTAGTTACACCCCGTGCCTTTTCTTCAGAAGAGCACATCAACTTCTTACAAAGATCGCAGTGGCGATGCTTGGAATTTTCCAAGCGACTTCTTGAACTCTTGCACAAAACTCCTAACTGAAAAATGCTGAGCACTTGAGGCTTAGGGAGCTTGTGGCTAGTAGATGAAGAAGGGTATGGCTTGTATTGAGCTTTAGAGAGAAGAGAAGAGAAGATTGGATGAATGAAAATGAGAGAATTCATGGCCTATTTATAGGATACCAGTAGGCAGAATTCGGCCAGAATTCTGGTAGGAATTTTCAAATATTTGGCCGTTGGACAACTTGCAACCAGCCAACCCTAAAAATTAGGGTACTGATTTTTAGGGGACAGAGTTCGGCCCGAACTCTGTGTGGAGGCAGAGTTCGGCCCGAACTCTGTCTCCAGAGCACAGAATAGGTCTTTGGTCGAATGGCTTATTTGGATGTGTGTGGAGCTTTTGGATTTTGGGTAGGGTATAGGTTAAGTCTCAAGAGCTCAGCACAACTCAGCTTACATAAGTCTAGACACAATAAAGTTGTAAAATACAGACTCAAAGATGACTTGTAATGCAAAGCTAGGCTGTCGTCTGACTTGAGCTGGATGAAGTCTTCATGTGTCGTATTGAATTATCACAAGTATTATTTAGTCAATTCTATCAATATTTGGTTGACTGTGACTTTGTGTCAACAAATTCTTCCGGTATCGATTAATCATGACAAATAAATTAAAACCCTCTCCAATCAATATCTTGAGTCCTATTGGAATGGAGTCTAAAATACAATCAATCATACTTGGAGAAAGAACTCTATATTAGATTCTCTTCTCCCTCATTTTCATTGTTGCTTGTTTTTGGTCATTTTCGTTGTTGGTTTTCATTGATGTATTTCGTGGTTGGATTTTCATTGGATGCTTTGAATTTGCTTATTTCATTGATTTCTGCATTCATATTGAAAATTGAGAGAAAGAGAAAAGAAAAGATAAAAGAAGCATATTGAACCCCTGTTGGTGCAATTTCAAGAGGACGCATAGGTGATGCTTGGCGATAAAATAAGTTGTTCCTATTTCTCTAAAAAAATCTCTAATATGTGAGTGGCCTTGATCCTTCTTATCCGTATATCCAATAAAAGGAATCCTTTATATTCCTTTAGTACATCCCTACGATCAATGATGCCTTAATAAAAGAACTAAGTTAAAAGAGGGTAAATGCATGTTGAAATTATAGACTGTTAATACTATTGAATGATTGACACTACTTGTTGCTAAGAAAAGAATGGGATTCATAGTTACCGTAACGTATGAGATATTATATTGTTATATGAAAGAATGTATTGGTTATAAAGAAAGTATTATGAGATAAAAAGAAAAAATAGAGCTAGACTCTATGATTCACGGTTGGGACATCAGAATGGTAACATAAGAAGAAAGAAATAAGTTGTATAGCATATAGTTGTTACATTGTTATTTAATTTAATAGATGATGCATAACATGCATTGGTCTTGTATAACTTGTGCATAAGGTGTAATCCCTCGAATGATCTCCGAGGCAATCGTGTCGACCTAGGAGAGATGGGAACACTCTGGGATTATATGCCATATGGATCAAGAGAGTATTATGTTTATTAGAGAGATGGGCTTGTATGTCCTAACTTCTAATTTTGGGGAGTCACCCAATAGACCATCATATAGTTAGGTCGCATGCTAGCAGTAGTTGTTTTGCAGGCCTAACTGTTTGATGTAGGGACGAACTTATAAAAACTATAAATCATATATTATTCTAATCCTTGTTTGTAAGGAAGGACAATCGATTTGATAAGAATCACTCTAAAAGTGATGTATTTATGCTTTATGTTATTGTTATGATTGTTAATAGTCCCTAAGAAAAATAAAAAAAATCATTTAATAATAACTACCTACTTTCACATGATTATCGTATTGATTTGGGTGAGTCGGGTTAATACCACTCACTAGTACATTCTCCAATGTACTAGCCCTCGACCCTACAGGTGTCAAAAAAAATTTGGACGTTCGGATGAACTAGAAGCTCGTACATCCAATTGGATGGGTCGTCTTGAAGTTTTCATTTTCAGTCGAAAGATTTTGTCAAAGGTTTTACTTTAATTTTATTTCAATAAAAGGATGATGTATGGAACAAAACTATTTCATTTCAATTTTAGAAGTTGTAAGCCAAGTTCGACATTTTCAGTTGGCCATTAGGAGGCCTTTGTATTTCCTTTGGAAGTATCAATAAAAAAAATTTATTTGACACTATATATATTGTCAATCGTTCTTTGCTTGAAATTTTGTTACCTTAAAGCCTTATTTTTCATGTAATCTATTCACTATGCATGTTCCTGCCTTTTATAAGTGCAACTTACGCTTGTACGGGATAATGCCTAAAGTTGACTTTTTTGTCTTTCAGGATCGGGATGTGACAGTTTTGACTATCCCCCAGAATTTTCTAATTCATTGGGTGATGCCCTTCACACTCTGTAGTGAACATGATCCATGTCTCAATAATCTTCAACTTGGTGAGTTGTTCACAAGCCACCTCGAGTATTGTCAATGCTCCGTGCTCCATTAACCCTTAGCTTCAACTTTTGGATTTCTTCCCACCTTCTTGATTTACCTCAATCTTGCTAAATATTTAGTACCGACACTGATACAATATTTAACAAGAATCGAGAAACTGAACCTGAAGTTGACATAGTCTCCATCTAAAATCGAGAAATTGTCCTTCGCCATTCCACCACGATCTTTGCCTCCATAACCGAGAAACTGCACTTTACCATGATTTTTACCTCCATTATCGAGGAACAATACCTTAACCACGATATCTTCCTCTAGAACTGAGAAAATGCATTTGGATATTGACATGATTTTTATCTCAGAACAGGGAAACTAGTACACCCACGATCCTTTGCACCAAAATTGGGAAACCACACCACGACCTTCCTACCAAGTCTGATAACCATCCTCTATCCAGAGTACCTCAATGAAAGTCAAGTCAGACTTACACTTCCCCTCCATTTTTTTCTTTATAATGGCGACTGCACCACTTGTGACTGTGCTATTGTCTAACCGATATAAGTTTGACTATAAGTTTTGTCCCTTTACTACCTTTAGCAAATCTAGTTGGACAATGAACTCACATCATGTCGCATCCAACATTCTCAAAGAAATGATATTTTACTTTAGTTATGGATCATATCTCACGTTCACAGAGTGTCTATACCACCTTCAACGAATATTCGAAGCTTGATGTTCCCTAGGGGTGAGCATTCGGTTAATTCGGTTCAAACCAAACCGAATAATCGAAAACCGAATAAGCAAAATCGAAACCGAACCGAACTGACACATAACCAAATCAAATCGAACCGGATTAAATCAGTTCGGTTTTCGTTTTATTCGGTTTATTCGATTTTTTGGTCTATTTGTGCTTTTTTTGTTAATATATATAGTAACTAAATATACATAAATTTATTTAGTATATATATATATATATATATATATTATATATATATTATATATATATATATATATATATATATATATATATATATATATATATATATATATATATATATATATATATATTATATATGGGTGGGGATCAGGTAACACAAACAATTTGACATCTAAAAAATACGCAATCTCAGCCGCACATCATTTGAAATGAATGGTCCAGATTTAAATGCATACCAAATTTACATACATGAAAGTCAAATTTGACATGCATGATAATTAATAGTAGGTTATATTCATTAGTAGGATATTCAATTTAGCATGCATGATAATTAATACAAAGTATGTATTTAAATCTAGACAATTCATTTCAAATAACGTGCGGCTGAGATTGCGTGTTCTTTTAGATGTCAAATTGTATGTGTCACTTGATCCCCACCATATATATATATATATATATATATATATATATATATATATATATATATATATATGTGTGTGTGTGTGTGTGTGTGTGTGTGTGTGTGTGTGTGTGTGTGTGTGTCCGAGGGTTGTGGCCTAGTGGTTACAACGGGGGCTCCCGTGGGGGAGACCACGATTCGAGACCACCCCCACCCACCCCCCCACCCCCCCTCCCCCCCGCGGACGCCGGCTGGGTAGCTTTGTGCCACAGACGTGCCAAACCACTTGGATGGGGGATCCCTGTTGAGCGCTTTGGGTTGTAGACCCCTCTCCTCGGGAGGGGGCTCCCTGTTGAGCACTCTGCATTGTAGACCCCACTCCGCTCGGAATGGCTGGGTGGCTGTGCCACGGTTCCGAGAGGACCAAGAACGAACATCATATATATATATATATATATATATATATATATATATATATATATATATATATATATATTAGTAACTAAAATTTCTTATTCGGTTTTCGATTTTGGACCGAAACCGAACCTATTTTTTAAAAAACCGAACCGAATATCTTATTTGGTTCGGTTTTCGATCCAAAACCGAATAATGCTCACCCCTAATGTTCCCTGAGCACCACCACCATCGGACTCTTTAATAGTCGTAGAAGTACTTCCTATTTGGACATATTTGATACGAGCACCTACAGTCAAGAATCTAAGCCTTGGAGAAATTTTCCTTCATGCTATGCATCGTAAGCATACGGTAACTCATCATTTTCTGTAACAACATTGACTTGACCCTAACCTTCTGAATTGGCACCTATGCCCTTCTTCTCCGACCACTCTTTATACTTTAGACAATTCCTCTTCATGTGTCCATCTTGCTTGTAGAAAAAACATGTACCGCTATCTAACCCGAATTTAGATTCCCCCTTTTCGCCCTTATCTCCATCCTTATACTTCTACCTTCCCCTTTATTAACGATAAACCCTGATAACTCTAGACTTGGCCTCTTCATTATCTCATTATCAAGAAGATTAGTACTCACCTCCTCCATCTAGGGAGTCTCCTTCCCATAAATGATTGTTGTCACCAAATAGTCATATGACCCTGAAAGTCAAGTTATGAGAAGTAGCTCTCGCTCTTCCTCCAACTTTACTTCGAGACACAAAAGATTATTGACTATATTTTTTAATCTGTTCATGTGGTTGACAATTAGGGTCTCTTCTTTTATACGTAAATTGTAGAGTTGCTTCTTGAGATACAACTTGCTAGACAATACTTTGTCATATACAAGTCCTCTAGCTTCAACCATAAATATGTCACAAATGACTATGACATAACTTTGTACATCACCTCATTCACTAGACAAAGCTCTATCGTGTTTAATGCCCTTAATCCATGTCATCCCATGACTCCTCCTTTATATCAAAAGACTTTTTATCTATCCCTGGATGACCTTAATTATTCTATCTTTCACGAGGAGAGCCTTGACCCTTCTATGCCATAAAGAGAAGTTTTTCTTACTATTAAATCTCTCCAGCGTGACCTTGATGCTATTGATCTTCTTACTCGTCATCTCAATTTTCAAAAAAATCTCTTTGACCTTAATGAACCAACAATTTCAAGAGTATCGATCCAGGAAGATATGAAGCTAACCAATGTCGTCACCTGCTGTTGACCTAGATCAAAGAGTTTGAAATTATTGTGCAAAACGCGGAAGAAAACACAACAATACCCTAATAACGACAAAAAATTAAAAAAATATAACTACCAAATTAATAACAAATAAAAAACATACAATATTTAATATGGTTCGGTCCAAACTTGACCTACTTCATGAGACTAAGGAAAGATATATTATCGTATCAATCAAGAGTAACCTTACAAAGATTTACATGCATACATTGCGCGCAAAGAGGAACCCTCTCCATACGAGATGTCTGATGAGATCTCTCCTTCCTCTCTTGAAGAATCCTTTATTAACTTCCTATTAAACTCTAGAAAATCTCTTCATCTCAACAACTCTCTCAAGACCTCAAGGCGAGTAGCCACAACCGTAAGGGCTGATATAAGCCCTTTATAACTCCCAAACATTAACCTAAGATCGGGACCAATTTGGAGCATTGAAACCCTAGCTTTAGATACGAACCATTCAATAAATAAAGCAGTTCCTGACCTGATGGTATGCTATAGTTGTGAGAATAATATTGTACCCTGTTGATTCATGAGATGAAGAACATAAATTAAATTACGGAAGCGTACCTGAATCCATTGCTAGGCTTGATGGATCTTGAAGCGGTCTTCCTTTTATGGGGTTCGATCTTCCAACTTGCTACGACCCTTAATAACAAAGAAGAATCCGAATCCTTTGTCCCTCTCTTTCTGTTGATGGGGATGCAGAAGAGAAAAAAAAAAGAAAACCTCTCTTTTGGTGGCCGTATAAGTTGGGAACCATAACCCTAATGAATACATATATTTATATGTTTTGATATTTCTAATTTGTCCCCTCATAAAATTAGATTTATCTCCGGTATCTACATATTATTTCCATGACAATTATACCCTTAAGCCAATTTCCAAATAGATCACTTTAATTTGGCTTAATTATTTAGATAGCCCAACACAATTAATTTTATATGTGTGGCCCATATTATTGAATAATCCAACAATCTCCCACTGGGCCACATATGTAACCTTATAATTGTGTTAACCTTAGTGAGCTTATAAATTGCTATCTTAATCCTTAGGGTATATCCGGACAATCTCGTCCATTAACCATATCAATATAGGATCAAAGCGGCATTCGTAACATACAACGTAACTAAACCATCAATGGTCACATATACCAATATAGCTAAACGACATAGATTAATCATGGATGTGTAGCATGGAAATTACACGCAATATGATCAATACATGTCTATTTCTAACTGGTCCTCCTTAACTTTAGTGAGATCAAATACTTTAACATAATGAAAACAGAATGAACTGAATTTCCATATATCTGATCAGATAAATATCCA
>JANAVB010001800.1:43880943-43895117 GCA_029216955.1 Iris pallida
ATATAATTCTTTGTTCTCTATTAATTACTTAAGTAGTTTGGTTGCTACCAAATGATTCATCCATATATACTTAAATATCTGCCTAGCATATGAATTATGTATGTAATATCCTGATGCGTACATACTAGTGCATACATTAGACTCCCTACAACTGATCATGAAGGAAAAATCTATTGTATTTTCTTAATTTTAAGGCTAACCTTAGGACACTTGATTGAGACCGAATTTGTCTCCTTTAACGAGAGGTGTCACCTGGTTTGCATTGAATACTTTAATCAATATACAAAACCAGAAAATTATTCCTACTCCCACGGAACTTGTGATACACACAATCTTCAACAATGTTCATCTCAAAACCAAACGAGATAATCACTTGAAGTACCTTTGACGAGAAGCTTGCTTGAGTTCATAAATTGATTTTGTCAATTTGTAAACCATATTCTTTGGGTCTTTCGACACAAAGTTTTCTTGTTGCACCATATAAACTGTTTCATCAATGTTACCATTGAGAAATGTCGTTTTGATATCCATTTGATGTAACTCAAGATCAAAATGTGCAACAACTTCTATGATTGTTTTAAAGAGTCTTTCAAAGATACTGAAGAGAAAGTCTCTTTAAAATTAATCCCAAAATTTTGAGTAAAGTCACTATCTACAAGACGTACTTTATACCTCTCCACATGACCCTTCGAATCCTTTTTGGTTCTAAATGTCCATTTACAACCAATGGACTTCATACCTTTTGGTAATGGGACAAGTTCTTAAACTTTATTGTCTTGCATGGACTTATACTCCTTATTTATTGTATCAATCTACTTTGAGAACTGAAACTTTCCATGGCCTGACGGAAGTTGATTAGATCATCTTCCAGTATCCACAGTCTTTCTCACGTTCCTAGAGAAATATGATAATATTATCCGAAATTATATTTATCCTTTCTCTGGTGGACAATCTTAATATTACCGATTCTTGAGGTTGTTGAGTTTGTTCCTTAGGAATAATTATCTTATCTTGAATGGGGTGCCGCTACGTTGTCGTTGTTAAGGTATCTCAACAACGACTTATAGAGGTAATTCAAAATTATCTTATTGAGGCTCCGAATTCACTTCTTGATCATGACAGGTATAGAATCCTGCATATCGTCAAAAGTGATAGTAGGAATCGTAATTGATTCCTTCTGACTTTATTTCTCCCCCAAACTCAACATCCTCAAAAAATATTATACTTCTCGTCTCAAAATATTTTTTTTAGTGTGGGATTGTATAATTATCAACCCCTTGATCTGTAGCATAACCAATAAAGTAGCTGCTTATAATTTAACTTTGGTCTGTCTTTCCATTACACATTCAATACAGATACTGAAGTCTATAAAGTCAATGGAATCCAAATCTCATCAGACACAAATTGTTCAACTCTATTTCTAGAGATGTGATCTAATCGCTTATGTCATAATGAGGCTAAAAAAATATTGTTAATTTTGCATTTAGTACCACATGACTTCACTTGCAAGGTTTCATTATAAGATGCAATAATTTCAACTGAATATAGGTTACTATAAACCTTAAGGGAACCGTTACCAATAATATTTGGATTTAAAGATAGACTGAACTTATTATTTCCAAATGAACAATGATAATCAGATTTGTCCATTAAGGAAACTGAAACCAAATTTCGTCTAAAAGACGGTACAATAAAAGTGTCTATCAAATCCAAATAATAATCGGTTCCTAAAAATAACCTAAAATGTCCTATTGCTTCCACTTCTACCGATTTGTCGTCACCCATATAGATGTATCTTTCACCATCAATTGGCTTTCAGTAGCTCAGACAACCTTGTCTATAAACACTAATGTGGGTAGTAGCACCAGAATCTAACCACCATGTGTTTCTAGGTACTAAATCTAAATTAACCTCAGAACATACCAAATTTAGAAATATACTTTTCTTTATATGATATACGTGGTACTTTGTACATTTCTTCTTTATGTGTCCCGACTTGTCACAAAAGAAACAACCTTTAGTTTTATATTGTTGTTTCATTTGAGCTGGACCCTTAGCAGCTACTGTATTCTTTTTCTTTTTGCCCTTAAAGTTTATCTCATTAAACATAAAAATTAAATTTTATTGGCAGATATTATAACAACATTAACTGTAAAGAGAACAAAGCAACAAAAAACATACATGCTCTAATTAATAACCAAAGCGTAAAATATAGTCAAACAAATTTAAATAATGGTGAACCCCCATCTCAAGATACCTAGTACATCATTAATATCAAGTCTTTGGACAGTGATATTAACTGCAAGTGGTACTCTTGGTGTAATGATCAAACGTTGACAATAAGTCATGTCAAATAATAAGCCTATCTTTGGATCGGATTATTATTCACATGTAAATCTTATAATTGTCACACATTTATCGCCACAAGTATGTGTGCAATTCGGCCAAGTATTAACCTTCCTTTGGGCCGGCTAAATACCCGCATGAATATACACACACAAACATCCGACATCCCTCGTAGACTATCTACGCAAGAGAGGTCACTTTGGCGACATCTTATTTCAATGAGTCTATTTAGAATATTAGACAACTATTGCTAGTCACAAAAGATACCAAAAATTTGAATGTTGACTAAATTTTACAAAACTGAACCATGTCCAAAACTTTATATACATGCATATTCATAAGATTATTACTCAATAAAGTAATCAAAAGCATAATCATGAATTTCAATTTGACAAAATTGGATATTATCAATATAACAAAATTCATGAAATAATCTACAGAGGATATGCATCCAAAGATAATATCAAATAATGCATAAGGATTACTTTAAATAGAATAATCTATAGAAGACCAAATATATGCATTAACAGATTACATTGCTAGAAATTTATTTGGCATGGGTTATAAATCCCGGAACCAAAAAAAACTAGTTGATGCTGTACTTATCAACAAACAATTGCCTACTCAGCAACCAACTAACCTTAGTAGCCAAAAAATTTGCAAAATAACGTCTAACAATATCTATGACATGGTTAAGAGCATCTTGACATGCGATTGATAGTATCAAAAGCATATGCAAAACATGTATGTCAATACAGCCTGGATTAAAGCCATTTAATACCATCTTTAATATATCTTCCTATGTCAGCATGATGGACCAAAGCCACCAATGAATTGTTTTCATAATATATTCAGACCATATTGTCACATGTTAGATATCACATTAGCATTATTTAATCCAATAAGATCTAAATAAGTTATTCTATCAATATACCAAATCCAACCGCAACCATATCATTGATTCACCTTTGACCCAAAAAATAAAAATATTCAGCACAATTTTTTTATTAGATACCATTAACTGATTATATTCTTTATGGCTAGCGCACAAGAAAATCAAACTTTGAATCCATCTTTTCTTTAAGCTTCAATAGAAAATTCTTCTTTCCTTAAGTATACACAATACTTCCCATTCACAATGCAAATGGTAGAAGAGATTATAGCTTTCTGAACAAATAATCAGCAACAATGGCAAATAAGGAAAAAAATTAATGACATCTTATCAAATTTCAAAGAATTTCAACAAATTCAATATTTGCCGAAACCTCTCCTACTTTACCGATTGATAAAGTATTACGACAAAATAATAATTTTGTTGAAAAAAAAATTGAAGACCTTTTTTTTTGTATCACCAAATTATATTCTGACAAACTCAAAATTCTTTATGAGATTTATGATTATAAAACTTTGATCGAACAATCGGAACCCTAAATTAAATTAGATGGAACGATCTAGGGTTCCTGAACAACAACAAAAATTGATTCTGAAACTTCAACCTCATAAATCAAACAGGATGGCTCTGATACCACTTGTGAGAATAATATTGTACCATGTCGATTCATGAGATGAAGAACATAAATTAAATTGCGGAAGCGTACCTGAATCCATTGCTAGGCTTGATGGATCTTGAAGCGGTCATCCTTTTATGGGGTTCGATCTTCCAACTTGCTACGACCCTTAATGACAAAGAAGAATCCGAATCCTTTGTCCCTCTCTTTCTGTTGATGGGGATGCAGAAAAGAAAAAAAGAGAAAACCTGTCTTTTGGTGGTCGTATAAGTTGGGGACCATAACCCTAATGAATACATATATTTATATGTTTTGATATTTCTAATTTGGCCCATCATCAAATTAGATTTATCTCCGGTATCTATACATTATTTCCATGACAATTATACCCTTAAGCCAATTCAAATAGACCACTTTAATTTGGCTTAATTGTTTAGATAGCCCAACACAATTAATTTTACATGTGTGGCCCATATTATTGAATAATCCAACAATAGTGACCAACAAAATCCCCATAAAACTTGCTGGATGAAATTTACAATTTGTGGCATATCGGTGGTATGCTGCCCCCTTGATACATGTTATTTTTGTCCCCTCGGACTTCTTCGATTCCTAAGACGACGCTTGTCACACTCCATCGTGAACACGAGCCATATCCCAACACTATTATCATGTTTTTGTCCGAGTTGTTTGATACAAAGTCACCTTCATATCTAGGGGTGAGCACTCGATTTTAATCGAATTGAAATAGCCAAAACCGAATAAATCGAAATTTTACCAAAAAAATAAATAAATCCAAAATCGAATCGAAATTAGCCAAACCGAAATCGTACTAAACCGAATAATCGATTCGGTTTATTTGACTTGTTAGGTTGGCCTATTTCTAATTTTTAATAGGTCCGGTCCAAAGTTGGTATCGTGGTTAAATTATATTAAAAATTATAATTTTTATACACATATTCGTTGTATTTTAAATTGCATCCAAAGTTGGGCTAGTTGTTAAATTACCAAAGTTGAGCATCAAAACATATACATATAATTATTCTTTTCAAAGTATACATATTTTTAATCACAAAATATATATAGAATTGATGGTATTTATATAATTTTATAAGTCTTATTAGGTTTTCGATTTTGGACCGAAATTGAAATCCAAAACCTAAACCAAATAACTTTTTTTAGTATTTTCAAATACTAAACCAAACAGATTTTTTTTCTTCAAACCGAACATCTTATTCGGTTCGGCTCGATTTTCGGTCCAAAATCAAATAATGTTCACCCCTATTCGTATCAATACACTGGCTCACATGCTTACCTCTAAGGTCTACAATGTTACACTTCTTGTAACAATTTCTATCATTTATAACAAAACAAATATTAAAAAGTAGTGTAAATAGTGTAACAATTGTTATATACAATTTCATTTACATACAAATAATTTGGATTTACCTAATAGTTTGACAATGAAATCTAACTATTTTTCTCAATTTTGATTTTATTTATTGGTTAGAGTTATTACACTCTTTTATTTTTCTCTCCAAACAATTGAAGATGTGTAGATCTAAGTGTCGATCATTAATCCAATAGCCGACCACAATTCATGGCAAATAATCATATCTATGCTCCACAATGTAATTATGTAAAGTTGTTTACTATGAAACTTTGTATCCTATCCATATTTTCCCAACAATATCATACACATGACACTATATTTGCACTCAACAATGACATCCAAATAGAATAATGACAAATGATTAATGACAATAAGAAAGGCAATGAGCTCAAGTTACGCAAGATGCACTTATGAAACTCTATTCCAATCTGCCCAAAGTACGTTCCCACCAAAACCAGTATGGACCGGTATTTCGTCCCACTTCATTATTTGATTAATGGTTTAAAATAACTTTATTTAATGTTAATATTTTAATTATTGATATATTAATTAAAAATAACTAATTGAATTTATGAAGTAAGGGGCCAATACTTCAAAAGACATCTAAATTACCGAGCATGTATTTCCTGTTTTGTTAATGGAGCAAATTGGTCGCAAGGGAGTCAAATTTTTCATATTATTTTCCGAAGGCGTGACTCTTTTATATATATATATATATATATATATATATATATATATATATATATATATATATATATATATATATATATATATATATATATATATATATATATCAGAATTTTATGTCTCTTTTCGATAACTATAAGGGTCGAGTTCTACCCTCACTCTAACCACCTTTTATATATATATATATATATATATATATATATATATATATATATATATATATATATATATACACTCGTAGCGCGAGTGGCACGAGGGGGGGGGGGGGGGGGGGGGGGGGGGGGGGGCTCTTGGCGGGGAGACCCGGGATCGAGCCCCCCCTTCCGCATCAACCCGGCTGGGGTGGCAGTGGCCACGGGGTTGATGGGGATGCGCGGACACCCAAAAAAAAAAAAAAAAAAAAAAAATATATATATATATATATATATATATATATATATATATATATATATATATATATATAAATAAGGTGGTTAGAGTGAGTGAGGGTAGAACTCCACCGTAGAACTCGACCCTTATGGTTATCAGAGAGAGGCATAAAATCCTGATTGGTAGCGGAAAATCAGCGGATCGAGACATGAGGCTTATCATTTTTTTCATTTACAAAAATAATGGAAGTTGGGGGTAGTGTGCCCAAAAGGCATGCACTGTACTGCAGCATACACAACATATCGTCGGCCATCTGAAAAAAAGTGGTTAGAGTGAGGCATATTCTCCAAGAGGATATTATGATTTAAATTATATTTAAATAGTTTAGATATGATTTAAATATATTGTAATTGGAATTCGTTAGACATATTTTAAATTTTTGGATATATGTGGTGTATATATAATTTGATTGTTGAATATATTTAATTATAATTTATATGTTTATAGACTTTGGATATATGTTCATGTAATTAGAAAGATTTTAACATTTTTTTTAATTAGGTACAGATATACAAAGTTAGAAGGATTTTTTTATTTTTAAAAATTACATGAGGATACACATATGGTGTAGACTACTCATTTTGAATCATTCTCAAGCCTCTTTAGAATAGTATACGTACTAGTCATGTTCACGTACGTTACACATATCAAAATTAATAATCTATGATAGTGTTAAAAATTTAAATAAGAATTTAAATTATATTAAATTATTTCAAATATAATTTAAATATATTTTAATTAAGATATGTTACAAATATGTTTGTAGAAATTTGGATATATGTTTAGTTAGATAATACCATATACTTACTGTACTCGAGTGACTTTTGTGGTTTTCGAGAAGATGTATAAGATCCTGACTGGGTGGCGGAAGATCACTAGATCGAGCCACAGGAACATATTATTCCATCCATTTATTTGGTGAGCCACATGGGCGTATCATTTATTTAAAAAAAAAACCATACTTAGTTTAAATATAATAAAAAAATTGAATATTTTAAGAATTTGTTAGGAGGATATACACATGACTTAGACGGCTCATCTTCTAGTCGTTTCCAAGCCGCATTATAATAGTAGTAGACATGTTCACGTGCATTGCAAGTACTATTTTATTTTTCATGATGTTAATAAAAAATTAGATAAAAATTTAAATTGTATTAGAATATTTTAAAAATTGGTTATATATGTGTTTTCAAAAAATTGAATTTATGTTTAGATAATACCATGTAGTTAACTATCAAATTTTCTGTTGAGATTTTGATTTAATCTGAATTATCAAAATATAATCCAACAACTATTTCGGAGAGCATGCAAAAATATAGATGAGGGTATAATAATTTAGTTTTCTAACATCTTGATAAATAAACTGTTTGGCTAGATTTAAGCTTAGAAGAAAAAGAAAAGTAATATAATGGAAGTTAGTACGGACATTTGATAAGTAACCTGATTCCACAAAAATGCGCAAAGTTTTATAAGAACTTCGTTTGTTCACTTTTGATTTCTGGTTGAACTTCTGAACCTTAAACATATGTCGTCTAGTCTCCAGTTCGAGTTCGATGGCCGGTTCGGTTCTCAAACCAGGATAAGTCAGGACGAATGTTGCCAACAAAAATTTGAGTACGTATACAATAATATATTATTACTAATTATAACCAAACGCTATCACTTTCTCGTCTCGTCTCTTAAAAAAAAACAGTTTATACACGAGTTAGTTGTGACAGGTCCACCGACCAACTTAATAATGATTGGAACTTTTCCTGTAGTAAACAAACAAGCAGAAAAACTGAAGAAGAAGAAGAAGAAGAAGAAGAAGAAGAAGAGTACTAAGTAATAATAAACCAAAGAAGAGAGAGAGAGAGAGAGAGAGAGAGAGAGTGAGCAAGAAGAGTGAGAGAGAATGCATGTTCTCCATCTCCTCCTAGTGCTTCTACACTGCATGTTCTTTGCAGCTCAATCAGCTACAGATGCTTCAGATGGTACTATTTATCATTATTATGATTATTTGGTTTCTTTTCTCATTTATGTGTTTAGTAATGTTTGTGCTCACTTAGATTTTATGATTAGTTTCTTGTTGGTTTTGCATGGAATGGGTTTATTTCTGGGGTTTTTAATAAATATTTGTGCTGACTTTGATTGTTTTGATAGTTTATGGTTTATTTCAATTATTGACACCTATATTTCAGTTCTTTTGATAGAATTTTTGGTACAATGGACATAAGCTCTTGGCGACTCATGCCCACTTGGTTTTTGTTGGTCTATGATCAATGAAACCCATTGATGATAATCTTTGCAATTTTTTTTTCTTTTTTTGATTTTCTAGGTTGACTCCAACATTTAGTTCTCAATGTAAATGTTTTTGTTCCAAAGTGTTCATCACGGGGAGGGAGGCAGTAGGAGTAGTTGATCAGTAGCCGATGTGTGTCAGCTCGGAGACTGAGAAAGGAAGCGAACATAGTTAACAAAGGGGACCGAGGAAAATAATCGTTAAGGGGCCGTACGTGATGCTCCTGAGCCGAAGGTCTATGTTGTTAGTTGACAATGGGGGCAGGAAGGGTGTCGAATCGATGAGGGACCACAACAATGTTCCCATTAAAATGTTAAGGGTTCGGCAGCTTTAGTCATTGTCATGTGAATCATTAATTCGACAAGGGGATCAAGAACGGTGGTGAATATATGAGGGACAACATCCCCGCGGTGAAAATCGGTTGAAACCATGTCACAAGGGCAACGGTAGTGGCTGTGATTAGTGAGAAGGGCCACTTTCAGGTGCTCGGTAAGGGTTCGGAGTTTTATGAGAAGATGCGGGATGAATCAAATACTAAAGGATTGAGCGGGTTCACTCGGATGCCTCGTTGGCCTTCTCTTTAGTGGTCTTTTCTCTCTCCTACTATTAACCTTCGTGGGATCTCGGCAACCATGAAGGACACTTTCAAGTTGTTGACGTGTGTCCAATTGGACCGGTCCACGACTTATAGCTTCTAGCTGCAGCAAGCTAGCAACTCATTGAGAGAGAGTTATCAGGTGGAGTCTTGTCGTATGCTTGTTTTATCTTTCATCGTGTAGTACTCGGGATAATCTCCTTTTGTAATTGGGCTTGTTTCCTTAATTATTGTCTTTAATAAAACGTGGGAGTAATCTATTCATATTGTTCTATCTCAAAGAAAATTTATGTTCGTTTGACTTTTTGATAGTTTATTGTTGATTTTTAGTACATTTGGAGCTCTTGAACTCTTTGAGACTTTTGATAAAATTTGCATCGAGTTTAGTAGGATTTCAATGGGCATAGGATGTTTCTGATTTAGGGACTTTGTTTTTGATGGTTTACAATCCACGAATTGTGCTCTTGGAGCTCTCTATTAGCTGCCCACTAATAAACTTCTAATATTGTCAATTTCTCAAGGTCATTGTTCGTAGTCAATCACACCTAAAGAACGTTAATTGCTTTTGTCACTATATAAAATCCATATTTGCAGTTCAAGCTCTTGGAAACTTGTACAGCTCCTTGAATAGCCCTTCACAGCTCTCTGGATGGGCAACAAACGGCAGTGATCCTTGTGGCGAGTCATGGAAGGGGATTTCTTGTTCGGGTTCATCTGTCACCTCAATGTAACCGATATACTCAAACTGAATCAAGGTTTTGTTAAGTCGAACTCATATTTGATGATTATGTAACTATCTTTATTTGATATGATAGTCAGATTTCTGGGTTGGGGCTAAATGGTACTCTCGGATATCTACTTTCCAATTTGGTGTCCGTAAAATCATTGTGAGTTTGCTTTGTACATTTGTAACACATAAAGACCAAAAGAGTGTCTCTTTTGATTACTTATTGCGTTTTATTCTCATCTTTGTTATTAGGGACTTGAGCAACAACAAGATACATGATGTTATCCCGTATCAGCTACCGCCCAATGTTACTTACTTGTATGTTTCCTTCGCCATATAAATATTCTCATATACTGAGTATGGACTGATGGGCTTCCCTGGATGATGCAGGAATCTTGCAAACAACAATCTTAGCGGGAGTCTTCCTTATTCTGTATCTACCATGTATTCGCTTGTCTACTTGTAAGTTTCTTTACATGTGATGCAAATGTCCATATGATGACAGAGTAATCGTATTTGTTGCATTAGGCCATCACTTATGTGTGCATAAATTCTTGATTGTAGAAATGCCAGCTACAACATATTGTCTCAAACAATCGGAGATATCTTCACAAATCTCCAGAATCTGTCACAGTTGTAAGATATCCGATGGCATTTTCACTTGATCTTTTTCATTTCTTTCAATGCAATGGCTACCAATCTTTCTCCTAAAATTTGAAGGATAAACTTGTGGTGTTTTTAATCCTTACAGAATTGTTAGTTTCTTGGTTAGCTAGTGGCAGCGGCACCGGCAGCCACAGCTCTAGTACCTATGAATTTCTCAGTCGTCATATATATGCCTCCTAATTACCTGTTTTGTTGTGGCAGAGACTTGTCTGTTAATAACTTTTCGGGTGATCTCCCAAATTCTATTGGTTCTCTGTCAAACCTCTCAAGCCTGTAAGTGCTTCCAAATTGATGATATGCTAATGATAAGTATGTTTGAGATTTTCCTAAATGTAGAGAGGAACGTTGTGTTGCAGTTATCTACAGGACAACCAATTAACTGGCCAAGTAAACGTCCTCACCAACCTATCCTTGACAACTCTGTAAGTTCAAATTCAATCTCGTGTCAAAGGGTTTATTTCCAGATAAATGTCTGTTGTTAGCCTGTCTTTCCTACAGAAACATTGCGAACAATCATTTCACTGGACCGGTACCTCAGGAATTCAGAGCGATCCCGAACCTTATGTGAGTAACCAGAGTCGTCTTTGGCTCACTTCCTGTTTGTTTCTTGTTAGTTCTGATACTTCCGTTCTACCTTCATCTGCACAGGATTGGTGGCAACTCTTTTGCGGATAGTCCTGCTCCAACACCTCCTCCTTATTCACCACCTCCTTCTTATTCACCACCTCCTCCTAGGAGACCCCATAACAATCCTAGTCATAGCGAGGGGCCTGCAGAAACACCTCAAGCACCAGGAGGACAAGACTCTCGTCCAATGACACTGGGAACAGGAACAGTTTGACATCTGGTCAGATCGCAGGCATAGTTATAGGATCAGTTCTTGGTGGTTTATGCATGATCCTTGCTGCTATCTTGTGCTTTGGAACTTTCACAAGGAGAAAGACGACACTCAAAGCAGTGACAGAGACTCTCTGGGTTCTCCTAGTACCATTGCTGAAATGAGTAAGTTTCTTCCTAATCCTTTTTTCTTTTCTTGAGTTCATGAATGCAAATAACATACTATGTAGGTTTTTAGGAGCTAATATATATATATATATATATATATATATATATATATATATATATATATATATATATTTTGGAACCAGGTAAATTGTTTCTGGAATCGCTCCCACTGGGATTCGAACTCCTGACCACTCGGGCCGCATGCATCTCTCTTAACCACTAGGCTAGAGATCATCTGCTATATATATATATATATATATATATATATATATATATATATATATATATGCCCAAAGCTTTAAATTAATGTTATTTTGTTACACTTTTCTGTTTGGTAAATCATGAGGTTAACAATGCTAGTGAGAACATAAGATAGAAACTGTCACAGATAGATTAAGTATATAACAAATAGATGACGCACGCTGAAACAAAATCAAGCAACCACAAACACAGGATTTAAGGTGGAAACCCTAAATGAAAGAAAACCACCAAAAAGAACAAAGATAATTCACTTTGTGGAGAAAAGTACAGATAATTATTGCCCTCTATAGATCAGATGAGGAATATTTATAACTCATAATTACGTAGAATAAGGAAACAATAATTCCTAATCATAATAAGAAAACAATGATTCCTAATCCTAATACCGACATGATTCAAGACATCCTAGACAAATCTCCACCTTTAATTGCCAGACGCCCCCCACGGGGCGGCTAGTTTCAACTGTAAACTTTGAGCAAGTCCAAACTGTAGAAAATAATGTTTGGATGATTTTATTGATGGACTACTTCACTACTTATAGGGAGTCTAGCTCCTCTACATACTCGATATTCCGATGTGGGACTAAAAATTCCTTAATGATTCTCAACACTCCCCCTCAAGATGGGCGATAGATATTGATCATCCCCATCTTGTTACATAGCTTCGTCAGACTTAATGAACTAAGACCCTTAGTCAGACAGTCTGCAACTTATTCTTCTGAGCGGACATGGTCAATCTTCAGTATCCCTTGTTCTAGCTTCTCCTTGATGAAGAATCGATCAATCTCGATGTGCTTCGTTCTGTCGTGCTGAACTGGATTGTTAGCTATACTTATTGTAGCTTGACTATCGCTCAGAAGACGTAATGGTGCTCCCTTGTCCAGCTTCAACTCTGTCAGCAACGCTTTCACCCACAGCAACTCTGACACTCCCAGAGCCATTGCTCTGTATTCTGCTTCAGCTGTCGACCGTGCTACCACTGACTGTTTCTTGCTTCTCCATGAGACCAGATTTCCTCCTACAAAAACACAGTATCCCGTGGTAGACCTTCTGTCGTCTATGCAGCTCGCCCAGTCTGCATCACAGTATCCCTCAACTTCTATACGTCCATTCTTCTTGAACCATAGCTCCTTTTCCGGCGTTCCTTTCAGATATCTCAAGATCTGAAATACTGCTTCCATATGACCCTTTCTTGGATCATGCATGTAGCGACTTACTATACTCACCGCAAATGAGATATCAGGGCGAGTGTGTCCCAGATAAATTAATCTCCCTACAAGTCTTTGATATCTTTCACGATCAACAGGCTCTCCTGCTTCTGCTCCAAACTTACACTTCTGGTCAATTGGAGTGACGGCTGCTTTGCATCCCAGCATCCATGTCTCTTTCAGCAGATCTAGTGCGTATTTTCTTTGTGATAGAACAATTCCTTGTTCGCCTTCACACACTTCGATACCTAGAAAGTATCTTATCGCTCCTAAATCCTTCACCTCAAACTCCTTCGCGAGTTTTGACTTCAGCTTAGTGATCTCGACTTCATCATCACCTGTGATCACTATATCATCCACATATACAGCAAGTATAGTGATGTGGCCTCTTGCATGCTGGAGGAAGACCGTATGATCTGCATTTGTTGACGGTATCCCATGCCTGTAACAGCCTTTCTGAATCTGTCAAATCAAGCTCGAGGAGATTGCTTGAGCCCGTATAGCGACTTCTTCAGTTTACACACCTTTCCTTGCGATGTTCCTCCGTCTGATTCCGTCGCGTAGCACCCTGGCGGGAGCTCCATGTATACTTCTTCTTGCAGGTCCCCATGAAGAAAGGCATTCTTCACATCCAGCTGGTATAGCTTCCACCCATAGTTCGCTGCAATGGAGACCAGAGTTTTCACGGTGCTTATTTTTGCTACTGGGGCAAACGTCTCATCATAGTCTATGTCATATGACTGTGTGAATCCTTTTGCAACCAACCTCGCCTTGTACCGTTCTACTTTTCCTTCTGGCATCTCTTTCACTGTGTACACCCATTTGCATCCCACAGCTTTCTTCCCTTTAGGTAATGGAACCAGCTCCCATGTCTTATTTTTCTCCAGTGCCCCAAGTTCTTCCATCATTGCAGCTTTCCACCTTGGATCTTTCTTTGCTTCCTGCCAACACTTGGACAACGAAGTAGAGTCTAACGATGCAATGAAGGCTCGATAATTCGAAGAAATGTTAGAATAAGACAAGAAGTTGGCAATGTCATATTCGTAATCATCAAAACGAGCAGGAGCCT